>BMAO01012103.1:105286-145702 GCA_019973975.1 Trichonephila clavata | reverse complement strand
AGCTGTGTATGGGACAGAAAATTTTAAGAGACTCTATTATTGTAGCATTAGATAAGCTAATCCTTGATTTAAATAGAAGAATCCAAGTGTATATATATGCAGAATATAGTAAGAAATTAAAAATTTTGATGGATTTTTAAGATCAAAGTAAGGAGAACGTCGACCTGGAGAGTATACGCGCTATTACTGATTACTATTCAGATGATGTAGTCCAGGGGTGGACAGACTTTTCCAAAGGTGCGGACTACTTCTAATTTTTTCAAGGAGTTGCGGTCCACCCAGTGTCAGTGGTGAAGGTGTTCAATTAAAAACTTATCAAAAACTGAGCTAGAGTTTTATACTTGTAGTGATATATTCAATTTAATTTTTGAAAAGAAACTAGTTCAGGTTTTTCAAAATTTGTATACCGTTTTAAAGATTTTTCTAACGATCCGTATTACTAGCTGTGAAGTGGAGCATTCGTTCTCTAAAATGCCTACACAGAAAACAAATATAGGACAACTGTGACAAATACTAGGCTTAGCTATTAATCACTTCTTTCTATTAATATTGATCTCACCAAAGACTTAAAATTTGATGAGCAGATAAAAGAATATTCAGCATAAGTGTAGAAAAGTTTTTTGTTTGTTAATTATGTGGTGGTGATGGTGGGACTAATCCCCATCTGGTCTAGTGAAACTAGACCAGATCCATGAGTCCATTTATCTTCAAAAAGTCTAAGAACAGCAGGGGAGAAGCAACAGCCTCCTCACATGAAAACCCCACACATTGCAGAATGTGCTGGGGAGAAGATTTCACATTTGGTGCAAATTGGGTAGCTTCTTTTACCACCTTCAAAATTCATGCACCTCAGGTGACCAGTCGAAAATCGCGAGAATGCCGTCTGATACGATATGGAACCCTTGAATTATATGGCGGATCCAGGATGTCTTTGAAAATACCATGGGTGTACAGGAGGGACAACCCAGGTTCTACACATCAATTCTTTAGCCTTGGAGTAGATCTCGGTTGACGTAAGGACCATGTGGTCTTCCGGGTCCACAGGATCACTGGCAGCGGCTTTCGCAAGATCATCCGCTTCTTCGTTCCCGGGCAGGCCTACATGAGAAGGGACCCATTGTAGATGGATAGGGTGCCGATCTGAAAGCTGCTTAAAAAGGTGCAGAATACTCCTGCTGGTGCTGTCACCGATAGATGGCCAATTCGATAAATGTTGAATGGAAGATCGGCTGTCTGTCAGGATCCAAATTTCAGCAAAAGCTTGGCCTTGTATATTATTAATCAACGAAAGACCACACAGGATAGCTATTAGCTCCGTTCTGAAGACAGAAGCGTGATCAGCATTTCTTCTCTGAATTTTGATGATGCGGCCAGGTAGTTCAATCAAAACTCCACTGCCAGTAGTGTTTGTTTCTCCCTTACTGCCATCAGTATAGATCTACACTGCATCCAGTGGAATCCCATCAATCACCTCCAGAGCCAATTGTTTTAGAAGTTCGGGGTGGTCAGACAATTTATTGACATTGGTACTTAAAGAAGTATGGAACGTGACTCCCGGGAGTCCAAGGACAGGATTGATAATGGATGTCAGGGACAGTGGTACTCTACATTAAAACTCAGGTATTGTGCAAGTGCTTGGGAGAAGGGGCTTTTACGTTTCAACCTTTGACTATCTGTCCAATTTTTAAATATTGAGAGGTTCTGTGTTGATCCCCATAACTGAGCAGTTTGTTGAAATACTTGGTCAAGCAATAACTTCTTTTCATATCTAAAGGCTGAAGGTCGCACTCATATAGAGCTTATGTTATTGCTTATAACGTATTTAAATTGTTTGGGGGGGAAAACTTTGTTTCGTATATTTTAAATTTTTGCGCACAATAATTTTTTACAAAAAAGGCAAATTTTATAATTATTTAGGGGCCCACAGATATCGTTAGCCCAGGGCCCCCAAAGGTCACGGTCCGGCCCTGGTATTTGTACTTACTTTTTACTTGAAACCAATAAACAGGTGCCTAAGTATCTTTTAATTTCAGGTATTATGCATAGGACATAGCACCAAATCAGTATAATATTGTTATATATTAGAATTCTTACTACACAAAATAAATGGCTACAGAAATAGTGCCAGTACGTTTGTATAAATGCTCTATGCTCATCGGCGCCGCTCTATGATAGAGACTGTATCATAGAGCAGCGCAGAGTATAAAAGAGTGTAACTAAAAAACTGTACTAATAATAGAGTGTAAGAGACAGTATTAATAAACTGCAATTAATAGAGTGTACTTAATAGACACTCTTTTAATTACACAGAGTAACAAAATTAAAGTTTTGGAAAAGTACAAAAGAGGCTTTCAGTGGTTTTTATATTAATTATAGTGTAATTTCTAAAAGAAAATCAGCAGCATACTATTTTAATTTGTTTGTATTAAGGTATTTACATAAAATATATAGACGATTTTCAAAATTAATGATTATTAATTTCCATGTATTCGGTGGTAGGGCGGAAGAATAAAAGTAAATTGCTCTTGCTCTCGAAAATAAATTTTATACGGTATTTCGGGTATTTTATTTTTGATTTGTGTGTATTTTTTACTGGTTTATTATTTTATTACTATTTTGATTGTAAGCACTTTTTCTGTTTGTTATCTTCAACGGGGAATGGGGCCCCCTAGAATCCGGGGGCCCTGGGCTGCAGCCCATTTAACCCATACGTAGATCCGGCCTTCTAGATAACAGTACCACTGTTAGTTGTCGAAACATTTTGATTTGTGTTCATTTCGAGCTTGAGTCCATCATTCAAAAAAGCTATGAGCGGCTCAGCTTCTGGCAAACTGAAGTTAACGTTAAAATCAACGCTCAAAATCATGGGAATCAAGTGACAGTTATTTTAAAGAGCAGAACAATCTTCGGTATATGGTAAAAGTACAAAATGTAAGAAATCTTTAATTTTTGAACCGTTTGATTCGGAGAAATGTATACGACCACCGAAATCACTGTTTGTCTATTTTCAAACAAGCATTCTGCCACAATATCTTGACTAGCAATACCCAGTCCACTTGTTTGAAAATAAGTAATGTCCATATGAGTCACAACATGCGAGTTGTGCTGTTTGCGATAGATTGCAACTCCAGCTGATCTGCGGGCCGGTCGTTTAAATTGTTCGCAGTAATCGAAGTTAGGTATCGAAAAACGTTCCTCAATATCTAACCAAGCCTCTGCCAAGATGAGTAACGTACAATTTTGTAAAATAGCGTCGTCAAAATCTGTTTGGTGAGCCCTGAGACTTTGATGATTGAGTGTAAGCATCGCAAGTTTATCCTGGGTGAAGTATGCTGGTATGTGCGAAGTGGATTTAGTGTCAAGAGAACGAAACCGAGTTTTTGAATTCAAATATTTTGAAATGCGAAATTTAACAATATAAAAAAGACTGGCGGCTTGATGGCTACTAGAGTCTAACCCCAATACAAGGGTAGCAAGAAGACACCACCAAGCGCGCTGATTGGTCAAATTAAATAGCGCGTGCTTCCCCGATTTCCTGTTACACATTTCCGTCCCTTTCTACGAAATCATTCCTACAAATATCCAGCAACCGATAGGAAAAATGTTACACATAAAAAAAAAAATTTTTAATTTTTCTAAAAATTTTTTTTAAGTATAGTACATTACTTTCTGTTAGTAAAAAGTTCATTATTTGCATTGTTGTAAAATACAACATGTGAAAAACGCGCTGAAATTACTTGGCCATGCCAATGATTGATATCTTGTTTGGCTGCGTCTTGATACACACACTCCTTTGATTTTTGATCTGATTTACATGTCGTACATTCCTTATAAACGTTTTCAATGGCATAATTAGCTTATTCCCTTCATAGATGTCTAAACTCCAAGAATCTATTATTTTTTGTTAACTGAATTAAATCTTTCTAAAATTTCTTCCCAAAATATACTTAAAATGGCAGTTCGGTATTGTTACTTTATTAAATAAATTTGCTGCCTCTTTTTGAAAATCAATTTTCTCATTTTCACTGTCACTAAATGTCTTAAGAATATTCATGATATTACAATATTTATCTCTTGAGGCTTCAAAAGGATCGTAGTGACAAGACCATTGGTCTGACTTAATCTTTTTAAGGATAAATTTCAGTTAAAGTTCACGATTTAGAAGTTTCTACCTATAGTCGAAGTAGAAAAGCAAACACACAAATATTTGTTGTCCTAAACCAATGAAGTTCACGATTTCATTTGCAACCTTAACTGATTCTGCACAACTAGATAAAGGGAATCTGCATCACACGACAAACAAAAATAATGAATTCGCTGATTAATCAGCGAATTGATTAATTTTTTTTTTTAGAAGAGCTTGCACACCATTATATGGATCGGACATATTGGCAGTGTTCTCATATGACTATCCCCTACAATTATCCAATAGCAGTCCATTTGTTTCTGAAAATTCTTGTAGATAATTATATATAAACCTGTGTGACTAATAATCTTAATTAATGAGACATCTTTCATACACTTTTCCCCGAAAACATTATTGTAGTATACTGGCAATTTAGTAATTGTGGGACAAATCTGCTGTTGAATCCATCACTATTGTATAGTACTTTGTGTCATTGTCATTAGCGCGTTTTTCACGTAGTGTAAAAAAAACGTTATTAGGACGCAAATTTCGTCTTCGTTCGATATTTTGTCGTACCTTTTTCTCTGCCAATAAGCAATCGATTGACCTCGGATTTTCGGCATTTGGTCGCATTTGTGCCCTAGATGAGCCGCGAATCATATTTAAATTTAATAATTTTTAAATTAAAAATCTTTTTTTTAATTAAAATTTTTTTTTTTTAAGTATAGTACTACTTTCTGTTAGTAAAAAGTTTATTAGTTGCATTATTGTAAAATACAACATGTGAAAAACGCGCTAAAATTACTTGGCCATGCTAATGATTGATATCTTGTTTGAGTTATATAATTGTTTAATGATTTGTTTGCCCATGATCTCAACTATTTGCTCATATACTGTTTTTGATAAGTAGGATATTAACGATTTTGGTCATAATTCTCGCAGTTCAATATATTTACGAATGAATGAGTCGAACTCTGCTAGCAGTTTCAGGGTACCCATAAAATTACCATTATAAGGAGAACCAAAAACTTCCTCGGTACCTCTAAATCAGCGATACTCAACCTGTGGCCTATGGGCCGCATGTACCCCACCGGACCATTCTGAGTGGCCGGACCATTCTAGGTCCGTTGAAATAACAAATTCTATTATTTAGGAATAACGTATTAAAAATTTAGCGAGATTTTATCAATCAAGCAATCAAATTTATCAATTTTGCTATAGATGTCGTGATGGTACAAATTGTGAAATAATTTTTTGATGTGTAACATCTTTCCTCTCGATTGCTGGAGATTTGTGGAAGTGATTCCGTGGAAAGGGACGGAAATGCGTAACAGGAAGTTGGGGAAGCGCGCGCTATTCAGTGAAGTTCTGTTTTTTCTCCTTCATTCGGGAGGGGCTCCACCCCCATCCCCCACTCCCTGCGGTCTAGGCTACGTGGGATCTTGGTTTTTGTTTTCTCACTTTAGGATCAGAGAAGAAGCTAAATCCTTTAGGCAGAGTCGTGGTTAGACAATGACGAACGTGTTTCGATACCTGACTTCGATTGCTGCGAACAATTTAAACGACCGGGCCACAGAGCACCTGGTGTTGCGATCTATCGTAAACAGAACAACTCACATATTGTGGCTCGACATATGGATATTATTTATCGTCAAACAAGTGGACTGGGTATTGTTAGTCAAGATATTGCGGCAGAATGCTTGTTTGAAAATAGACAAACAGTGATTTCGGTGGTCGTATACATTTTTCCGAATCAAACGGTTCAAAAATTAAAGATTTCCTGCATTTTTTACTTTTACCATATACCGAAGGTGGTTCTGCTCTTTTTAAAAAAAACTATCACTCGCTTCCCGTGATTTTGAGTGGTGATTTTAAAGTTAATTTCAGTTTGCTAGAAGCCGAGCGATTCATAGCTTTTTTGAATGATGAACTCAAGCTCGAAATGAACACAAATCGAAATGTTTCGACAACTAACAGTGGTACTGTTATTGACGCTGTTTTTCAACGGTTTTTAAATACTTTGAAAACACAAGTATATGTGTCATATTTTAGTTATCATAAATTATCATTACCGCTCTTCCCCAAATTGAACAAGAATAATTATTTTTGATAAAAAATTGCATTACTCCTTGTGTTAATTAAATAAAATTTTCATTAAAGATATAATTATTCCATAGAAAATTATTTCCAATCATACTCGATTCATTTTTTTCAGAATTTAAATTGCTAATGCGAATTTACCACGATAACATGTTAGATGTTACACATTGTATGCGACTACTGTAAGGCTCGTTTCTTTTTTTTTTTCCTTTTTGTAATTGTAATAGTGAGATAACAAACAACAATGAAGTAGCGACCATTTTATAGATGTAACTAATTTTTAGCTAACCCTCATGTCTAAAAAACATTTGCTGTTTCAAGACGATTGGGATCTTGACTATTTCGTGGGGGAAAAAAAAAAAAAAAACATGGATCAACAACTTGTTTGATTTGTCATGAAAAAATGTTTTATATAAAAAACATAACATTGCTCGCGTCACTGTACTACTAAACACAAATTTTTCAATGGCTGTTATTCTTGAGGATCCATTTAAAGACGAGAGATAAATTGGTTTTTCTTAAAAAAAAAAAAACTTTGAAACAGCAATAAATATTTTGCAGGTGTTAATGTCACAAAAACGCAGAGGTAACAAAAGCATCCCATAAAATTTAATACATTATATATATATTGACAAACATATGAAATTGTTAATTATAAACTTAAGAATTATTACAGAAATTATTAGAGTTTCGTAAATGTTTCCGATGTACTCTTTGATGAATTCAGTTATTTGTTCAGATATTCTTTTTTATAAAATCAAAAAATATTTGAATACATTTGAAATAAAAATGCGCAATAAGAACAGACATTTTATACAGATAATACTGATTTCAGTCTGTAGTTCAATAAAAACTCTTTGCTACCATGCTGCGTTTGATAAATTAATATTTGAAATAAAAAATATGTAAGGCTTTGTCAAAAGAAAAAAATCAAATTATCCAAGTACTTGGCAGCTTTGTTTTTATGACAGTAGAATGCAGACGACTGGTTTGGGATCATTGATTAACGAAATTGAAAAATTCCCTCGTAATTGGGTAATAAGTTAATGAAATGTATATTTTTAGAGTTTTGTTTGATAGAGTTTGGTATAGTTTTAAAATAAGATCCAAAATTATGAGATTCTATATTTTAACCAATTTTTCCTATTTAAATGTCCTGGATCTTATAGCTTCCCCCTCTCTATTAATCCTCAGGTTGCGGCCCGCGTAAAATACATGTCAGTTGTATGTGGCCTGGCGTAAAAAAAGGTTGAGTACCCCTGTTCTAAATGCTAAACATCTAGTAGCCAAATACTTTACTATCGCAATAACACGTTTGAGGACATAGTGGTAATATTTTGTATCTTTTCTTAGTTGCTCCTGTAATTGTTTATCTAAAAAAGACTTATTTTCTTTTCATGTCAACCAAACTAACATTGAATTTATATGATCAATACAATTTTCATGATTTTCTAAGCAACTTGTTACGTGCTTCCAATCAGAAAAACCGGTTGTGTATCAAGAATTTGTTTCAGAAAAAGTTTGCAAGTCAAACAAAAAATACTAACAATACTAGTTGAATAACAAAGCCAAAACATCTTTCCAGCACTTGGTCATGTTTAAGTTTTTAGTGAAATGATTATTAGAAAATGATCTCTTTTGTTCTTTGTATTCTCTTTGCGAAACAAAAAATATATATTGTTTGGATCTTTATTTTGAAAATAACTCATTTCATGTGAAGGGGTACAATCAATAAAATTATTACTTAGCAATTTAGGCCACGAACCTACATGAATAATCCTAATCTTACTCCATGTCTTCATACTTAAATAATTTAGAAATGTGTGTGTATTTGTACTTACTTTTAACTTGAAACCAATAAACAGGCACCTAAGTATATTTAATTTCAGGTATTATGCATAGGACATAGCACCAAATCAGTATAATATTGTTATATATTAGAATTCTTACTACACAAAATAAATGGCTACAGAAATAGTGCCAGTACGTTTGTATAAATGCTCTATGCTCATCGGCGCCGCTCTATGATAGAGACTGTATCATAGAGCAGCGCAGAGTATAAAAGAGTGTAACTAAAAAACTGTACTAATAATAGAGTGTAAGAGACAGTATTAATAAACTGCAATTAATAGAGTGTACTTAATAGACACTCTTTTAATTACACAGAGTAACAAAATTAAAGTTTTGGAAAAGTACAAAAGAGGCTTTCAGTGGTTTTTACATTATTTAGTGTGCTGATTTCGAAAATGACCTACATTTTTTCCCATCACATCAGGATTTTTTGTAAAATCGATATTTTTGCTGAAACTTTATTTGAAAAGGAATTCTTTCAAACAATTAGGCCTGGACAATTTGGCAACAGTGGTTTTTATCCAGTTAAGTCTATGTTAATATTGGTTCTTGATGAGGCAAATTAATTTCTCAGCAATTAGAAGAATAGTGAGTGAATATTAACGTCGCACTGTTTAACTACATGAGAGATTTTGGAGATGGACCTCGTAATTTGGAACCATGGTCAAGTGACGAGGACGATACCTGAGCTGGCACCCCCTCTCCTAACTGTCACACCACATATACTGGAGAACGTTTGAGCTCTCGACAGATTTAACATGCATCGCTTCCCTACACGGAGGGTCTTCAGCGGTACTAGTCTTGAACTCATGACATGCCTGCCATGTGTGTGAGTCCGGTACCTTGGCCACTAGCAATTAGATGAAAATCATTGCTTCTAGACCTCACAGGCTGTCTCTGATCATGAGAAAAACAAGAAATTCTCTCTTGAGGTTTAAACGTTTTACATCCAATTATAGTGTAATTTCTAAAAGAAAATCAGCAGCATACTATTTTAATTTGTTTGTATTAAGGTATTTACATAAAATATATAGACGATTTTCAAAATTAATGATTATTAATTTCCATGTATTCGGTGGTAGGGCGGAAGAATAAAAGTAAATTGCTCTTGCTCTAGAAAATAAATTTTATACGGTATTTCGGGTATTTTATTTTTGATTTGTGTGTATTTTTTACTGGTTTATTATTTTATTACTATTTTGATTGTAAGCACTTTTTCTGTTTGTTATCTTCAACGGGGAATGGGGCCCCCTAGAATCCGGGGGCCCTGGGCTGCAGCCCATTTAACCCATACGTAGATCCGGCCTTCTAGATAACAGTACCACTGTTAGTTGTCGAAACATTTTGATTTGTGTTCATTTCGAGCTTGAGTCCATCATTCAAAAAAGCTATGAGCGGCTCAGCTTCTGGCAAACTGAAGTTAACGTTAAAATCAACGCTCAAAATCATGGGAATCAAGTGACAGTTATTTTAAAGAGCAGAACAATCTTCGGTATATGGTAAAAGTACAAAATTTAAGAAATCTTTAATTTTTGAACCGTTTGATTCGGAGAAATGTATACGACCACCGAAATCACTGTTTGTCTATTTTCAAACAAGCATTCTGCCACAATATCTTGACTAACAATACCCAGTCCACTTGTTTGACAATAAGTAATGTCCATATGAGTCACAACATGCGAGTTGTGCTGTTTGCGATAGATTGCAACTCCAGCTGATCTGCGGGCCGGTCGTTTAAATTGTTCGCAGTAATCGAAGTTAGGTATCGAAAAACGTTCCTCAATATCTAACCAAGCCTCTGCCAAGATGAGTAACGTACAATTTTGTAAAATAGAGTCGTCAAAATCTGTTTGGTGAGCCCTGAGACTTTGATGATTGAGTGTAAGGATCACAAGTTTATCCTGGGTGAAGTATGCTGGTATGTGCGAAGTGGATTTAGTGTCAAGAGAACGAAACCGAGTTTTTGAATTCAAATATTTTGAAATGCGAAATTTAACAATATAAAAAAGACTGGCGGCTTGATGGCTACTAGAGTCTAACCCCAATACAAGGGTAGCAAGAAGACACCACCAAGCGCGCTGATTGGTCAAATTAAATAGCGCGTGCTTCCCCGATTTCCTGTTACACATTTCCGTCCCTTTCTACGAAATCATTCCTACAAATATCCAGCAACCGATAGAAAAAATGTTACACATAAAAAAAAAAATTTTTTTTAATTTTTCTAAAAATTTTTTTTAAGTATAGTACACTACTTTCTGTTAGTAAAAAGTTCATTATTTGCATTGTTGTAAAATACAACATGTGAAAAACGCGCTGAAATTACTTGGCCATGCCAATGATTGATATCTTGTTTGGCTGCGTCTTGATACACACACTCCTTTGATTTTTGATCTGATTTACATGTCGTACATTCCTTATAAACGTTTTCAATGGCATAATTAGCTTATTCCCTTCATAGATGTCTAAACTCCAAGAATCTATTATTTTTTGTTAACTGAATTAAATCTTTCTAAAATTTCTTCCCAAAATATACTTAAAATGGCAGTTCGGTATTGTTACTTTATTAAATAAATTTGCTGCCTCTTTTTGAAAATCAATTTTCTCATTTTCACTGTCACTAAATGTCTTAAGAATATTCATGATATTACAATATTTATCTCTTGAGGCTTCAAAAGGATCGTAGTGACAAGACCATTGGTCTGACTTAATCTTTTTAAGGGTAAATTTCAGTTAAAGTTCACGATTTAGAAGTTTCTACCTATAGTCGAAGTAGAAAAGCAAACACACACAAATATTTGTTGTCCTAAACCAATGAAGTTCACGATTTCATTTGCAACCTTAACTGATTCTGCACAACTAGATAAAGGGAATCTGCATCACACGACAAACAAAAATAATGAATTCGCTGATTAATCAGCGAATTGATTAATTTTTTTTTTTAGAAGAGCTTGCACACCATTATATGGATCGGACATATTGGCAGTGTTCTCATATGACTATCCCCTACAATTATCCAATAGCAGTCCATTTGTTTCTGAAAATTCTTGTAGATAATTATATATAAACCTGTGTGACTAATAATCTTAATTAATGAGACATCTTTCATACACTTTTCCCCGAAAACATTATTGTAGTATACTGGCAATTTAGTAATTGTGGGACAAATCTGCTGTTGAATCCATCACTATTGTATAGTACTTTGTGTCATTGTCATTAGCGCGTTTTTCACGTAGTGTAAAAAAACGTTATTAGGACGCAAATTTCGTCTTCGTTCCATATTTTGTCGTACCTTTTTCTCTGCCAATAAGCAATCGATTGACCTCGGATTTTCGGCATTTGGTCGCATTTGTGCCCTAGATGAGCCGAATCATATTTAAATTTAATAATTTTTAAATTAAAAATCTTTTTTTTTAATTTAAATTTTTTTTTTTTAAGTATAGTACTACTTTCTGTTAGTAAAAAGTTTATTAGTTGCATTATTGTAAAATACAACATGTGAAAAACGCGCTAAAATTACTTGGCCATGCTAATGATTGATATCTTGTTTGAGTTATATAATTGTTTAATGATTTGTTTGCCCATGATCTCAACTATTTGCTCATATACTGTTTTTGATAAGTACGATATTAACGATTTTGGTCATAATTCTCGCAGTTCAATATATTTACGAATGAATGAGTCGAACTCTGCTAGCAGTTTCAGGGTACCCATAAAATTACCATTATAAGGAGAACCAAAAACTTCCTCGGTACCTCTAAATCAGCGATACTCAACCTGTGGCCTATGGGCCGCATGTACCCCACCGGACCATTCTGAGTGGCCGGACCATTCTAGGTCCGTTGAAATAACAAATTCTATTATTTAGGAATAACGTATTAAAAATTTAGCGAGATTTTATCAATCAAGCAATCAAATTTATCAATTTTGCTATAGATGTCGTGATGGTACAAATTGTGAAATAATTTTTTGATGTGTAACATCTTTCCTCTCGATTGCTGGAGATTTGTGGAAGTGATTCCGTGGAAAGGGACGGAAATGCGTAACAGGAAGTTGGGGAAGCGCGCGTTATTCAGTGAAGTTCTGTTTTTTCTCCTTCATTCGGGAGGGGCTCCACCCCCATCCCCCACTCCCTGCGGTCTAGGCCACGTGGGATCTTGGTTTTTGTTTTCTCACTTTAGGATCAGAGAAGAAGCTACATCCTTTAGGCAGAGTCGTGGTTAGACAATGACGAACGTGTTTCGATACCTGACTTCGATTGCTGCGAACAATTTAAACGACCGGGCCACAGAGCACCTGGTGTTGCGATCTATCGTAAACAGAACAACTCACATATTGTAGCTCGACATATGGATATTATTTATCGTCAAACAAGTGGACTGGGTATTGTTAGTCAAGATATTGCGGCAGAATGCTTGTTTGAAAATAGACAAACAGTGATTTCGGTGGTCGTATACATTTTTCCGAATCAAACGGTTCAAAAATTAAAGATTTCCTGCATTTTTTACTTTTACCATATACCGAAGGTGGTTCTGCTCTTTTTAAAAAAAACTATCACTCGCTTCCCATGATTTTGAGTGGTGATTTTAAAGTTAATCTCAGTTTGCTAGAAGCCGAGCGACTCATAGCTTTTTTGAATGATGAACTCAAGCTCGAAATGAACACAAATCGAAATGTTTCGACAACTAACAGTGGTACTGTTATTGACGCTGTTTTTCACAACGGTTTTTAAATACTTTGAAAACACAAGTATATGTGTCATATTTTAGTTATCATAAATTATCATTACCGCTCTTCCCCAAATTGAACAAGAATAATTATTTTTGATAAAAAATTGCATTACTCCTTGTGTTAATTAAATAAAATTTTCATTAAAGATATAATTATTCCATAGAAAATTATTTCCAATCATACTCGATTCATTTTTTTCAGAATTTAAGTTGCTAATGCGAATTTACCACGATAACATGTCAGATGTTACACATTGTATGCGACTACTGTAAGGCTCGTTTCTTTTTTTTTTTCCTTTTTGTAATTGTAATAGTGAGATAACAAACAACAATGCAGTAGCGACCATTTTATAGATGTAACTAATTTTTAGCTAACCCTCATGTCTAAAAAACATTTGCTGTTTCAAGACGATTGGGATCTTGACTATTTCGTGGGGGGAAAAAAAAACAAAAAAAAACATGGATCAACAACTTGTTTGATTTGTCATGAAAAAATGTTTTATATAAAAAACATAACATTGCTCGCGTCACTGTACTACTAAACACAAATCTTTCAATGGCTGTTATTCTTGAGGATCCATTTAAAGACGAGAGATAAATTGGTTTTCTTAAAAAAAAACAAAACTTTGAAACAGCAATAAATATTTTGCAGGTGTTAATGTCACAAAAACGCAGAGGTAACAAAAGCATCCCATAAAATTTAATACATTATATATATATTGACAAACATATGAAATTGTTAATGATAAACGTAAGAATTATTACACAGAAATTATTAGAGTTTCGTAAATGTTTCCGATGTACTCTTTGATGAATTCAGTTATTTGTTCAGATATTCTTTTTTATAAAATCAAAAAATATTTGAATACATTTGAAATAAAAATGCGCAATAAGAACAGACATTTTATACAGATAATACTGATTTCAGTCTGTAGTTCAATAAAAACTCTTTGCTACCATGCTGCGTTTGATAAATTAATATTTGAAATAAAAAATATGTAAGGCTTTGTCAAAAGAAAAAAATCAAATTATCCAAGTACTTGGCAGCTTTGTTTTTATGACAGTAGAATGCAGACGACTGGTTTGGGATCATTGATTAACGAAATTGAAAAATTCCCTCGTAATTGGGTAATAAGTTAATGAAATGTATATTTTTAGAGTTTTGTTTGATAGAGTTTGGTATAGTTTTAAAATAAGATCCAAAATTATGAGATTCTATATTTTAACCAATTTTTCCTATTTAAATGTCCTGGATCTTATAGCTTCCCCCTCTCTATTAATCCTCAGGTTGCGGCCCGCGTAAAATACATGTCAGTTGTATGTGGCCTGGCGTAAAAAAAGGTTGAGTACCCCTGTTCTAAATGCTAAACATCTAGTAGCCAAATACTTTACTATCGCAATAACACGTTTGAGGACATAGTGGTAATATTTTGTATCTTTTCTTAGTTGCTCCTGTAATTGTTTATCTAAAAAAGACTTATTTTCTTTTCATGTCAACCAAACTAACATTGAATTTATATGATCAATACAATTTTCATGATTTTCTAAGCAACTTGTTACGTGCTTCCAATCAGAAAAACCGGTTGTGTATCAAGAATTTGTTTCAGAAAAAGTTTGCAAGTCAAACAAAAAATACTAACAATACTAGTTGAATAACAAAGCCAAAACATCTTTCCAGCACTTGGTCATGTTTAAGTTTTTAGTGAAATGATTATTAGAAAATGATCTCTTTTGTTCTTTGTATTCTCTTTGCGAAACAAAAAATATATATTGTTTGGATCTTTATTTTGAAAATAACTCATTTCATGTGAAGGGGTACAATCAATAAAATTATTACTTAGCAATTTAGGCCACGAACCTACATGAATAATCCTAATCTTACTCCATGTCTTCATACTTAAATAATTTAGAAATGTGTGTGTATTTGTACTTACTTTTAACTTGAAACCAATAAACAGGCACCTAAGTATATTTAATTTCAGGTATTATGCATAGGACATAGCACCAAATCAGTATAATATTGTTATATATTAGAATTCTTACTACACAAAAATAAATGGCTACAGAAATAGTGCCACTACGTTTGTATAAATGCTCTATGCTCATCGGTGCCGCTCTATGATAGAGACTCTATCATAGAGCTGCGCCGTGTACAAAAGAGTGAAATTAATAGAATGTATTAGTAATAGAGTGCAATAGAGTATATTAGTTATAATTGTTAATAGACTGTAATTAATAGAGTGTACTTGATAGACACTCTATTAATTGCACAGGGCTACAAAATTAAAATTTTGGAGAAGTACAAAAGAAGCTTTTTTTTCCAGTGGTTTTTATATTATTTAGTGTGCAGATTTCGAAAATGACCTCATTTTTTCCCATCACATCAGGATTTTTGTAAAATCGATATTTTTGCTGAAACCCTATTTGAAAAGGAATTCTCTCAAACAATTTAGCCTGGGCAATTTGGCAACGGAGTTTTTTATCCAGTTAAATCTATATAATATTGGTTCTTGATGAAGCGAATTAATTTCTCAGCAATTAGAAGAATAGTGAGTGAATATTAACGTCGCATTGTTAAACTACATGAGAGATTTTGGAGATGGACCTCGTAATTTTGAACCATGGTCAAGTGACGAGGACGATACCTGATCCGGCACCCCCTCTCCTAACTATCACACCACAAATACTTGAGAACATTTGAGCTCTCGACAGATTTAACATGCATCGCTTCTCTACATGAAGGGTCTTCAGCGGCACTAATCTTTAACTCATGACATGCCTGCCATGATTCCACTAGCAATTAGATGAAAATTATTGTTTCTAGACCTCACAGACTGTTTCTGATCATGAGAAAAACAAGAAATTTCCTTGAGGTTGAAACATTTTTCATCCAATTATAGTGTAATTTCTAAAAAAAATCAGCAGCATACTATTTTAATTTGTTTGTATTAAGGTATTTAAATAAAATATATAGACGATTTTCAAAATTAATGATTATCAATTTCCATGTATTCGGTGGTAGGGCGGAAGAACAAAAGTAAATTGCTCTTGCTCTCGAAAATAAATTTTATACGGTATTTCGGGTATTTTATTTTTGATTTGTGTATATTTTTTACTGGTTTATTATTGTACTAGTATTTTGATTGTAAACACCTTTTCTGTTTATCTTCAACGGGGAACGGGGGCCCCCTAGAATCCGGGGGCCCTGGGATGCAGCCCGTTTAGCCCATACGTAGATCCGGCCTTGCTTTTATGTATATACAGTTCTGGACTCTACTTGGAATTACAGCGTTCCGCATAAATGATGAGGCTAATCGGTCTAGATTTTTTGGAAAACATAGGGTATATTTTCTTAATTTGGGTATAATTATTATGTCAGCTTTTTCCATTCATCTTTAAAATAATCGAGTGTAATGCACCTGATATTTTGTCACATCAATTATTGTATTTCAGGGTAGGCCTTTGAGAGTGCAACATTTTTGAATGAATTCTATTGTAGAATTTTCCGCGTTTCGGATGATATTTATCCCTTTTTGTGGAAATTGGTATAATAGCTTAGAAATCATGTAATTCATTTAAACTTTTCGGTAAAATCATCGTTATAAGGCTCCGGATTTTTAGGGAAAAAATGTTCAACATTGTCTCTTGACAGTTTCATGTTGCTGCACACTCAAAATGATATTACCATGGAAATTGATCACAATGATGTTATTCATACTTTTGCAATAATCAAAGTTCGAAGAAAACCTTTGTTGTACCAATACAATGAGTGAACAAATAATAAAGAGGTCTTAAAGTAAAAGATAGTAAGACGATAAAAAAAGATGATAATGAACACATTGAAAACAGTTCATACAATAATGTATACTCTAAACTGTAATTGCAAACGATTTCATTAATTTAGAGCACTAATTTACAAAAGTGTGGGTGACTGGTCGGTGATGTCGTAAGGTAAGAAATGAATAAGAATGGCCAAACCGTGCCATTATCCGTTCCTTACGGTTGCCAGTCCAGGATATGGCGTGCCCATATGTGGTGCAAAATGGAAAGACTCTCTAAACAGCAAAAACAAAGAAATTGAGTTGAGAGAAAATCCCTTGTGAACAAGAACTGTGGCAAGGTAAGAAGTGAAGGAGGGGAGTGCTCTGAAAACAGTAGAGGGGAGGGGAGGGCGCAACAATTTGAAGTGCCTAGGGCGCCGGGAAGGTTAAAAACGGCTCTGCCAACTGGTGCGGTAATAAGAAGCCACGGGACATAGACAATCGCCAAAGCAATAACCCGGAAAAGAAGTTTGGAATATGTCACTACGGCCATCTATTGGTAGGATCGAAAGTTTGATCCTGGTTAAACATCCATAGACTGGTATATTGCACACACACAAAAAATATATAAATTTTGGGGATCTATTGTAAACTTTCTGAGGAAAATGTGAATATATTAGACACCATTCTTATTTTTTTATTCAAATAAAATTTGTCACGTGGAACCCCTAAATTTTTTTCTGGAACCCGAGGGAATCCATTTTGGGAACCACTGGTTTTGACCATTGAGGTGGTATACCCATCGTCTTTTCTGACTGCGCTGTAACCGTATTTATGTCATTTAAGAAGCTATTTTTATGTTGTTATTGTGTTAGGAATGTCAACATGAGTAATGCCGATTTGCTAACTTTAAATTAATTGTTATGAATTATCGGATGTATTGTAACACACATAAAGCTAATGTATTGTTTGAGCGGAACAATATGTATGTATTATGAGGAATGGAAATGGCGTATGTCAATGTTGCTGAATGGACTCCTGAACATGTTGCCGAATGGTTGAGAGGTAATTTTAAGTGGTAAATTTTTATGATTTAATGATCTGTATTATGAAAATAATTTTTCTTTCAATAATTTATGTCATTTTTGAATATAACCATGCTGCTTTTTTAGCTTTAAATATAGCGCGGTCGATGTTAATTTAAAACCGCCTCAATTTAAAACAGAAACTACAGTTCTATCAAATTTTTCGTAGTTAACTGTAAATTTATTTAGATACTAGTTGTGCCTGCCTACTAGATCAAAGTAATTCTGATTAAAAATCACGGTATTCTTTCTTTTGATTATGTTTTTTCATGACTGATTTAATCTCGAAATATTTCTTAGGAAATATTTTTCTGTTTTGAATATTGGCAAGTGTTCTAAATCAAGGATGTTGGAAGTAGATTTTATTATGATAAAAGTCTATGAAAAATACTAGCCATTACCCACCCACTTTGCTGGGCATTTCATGATGTATTATAAATATATACTGTTTATATATATATAAAAATTATTGATATCTGAGTCCTAGCATTAAGAATTCCTTTGTATTGAAAAATATACTTTTCGTGTAACTCTCGCCTCTTGATAAAAAAAAAGGACAGAACTTCTAATTTGTATTTTCTAATAATCTCTAAAATTGAAGTATAGAATGATATTTGCACTTTCATAACCCTTTAACCAAGTGTATTTCTGCAAAACCAATTTTCGGTGGATCTTTACTCTGTTAAGTAAACATGCAAGCCGAATTTCAAGTCTAAATCTATTAGAGCAAAACTGAAATTTTTATTATCAATTCCCCCCCCCCCCCTTAATCCCATTGAGAGTTGTTCTCCCAAATAACCGTTCTTACTCGGATTTCAATTCAACAAAAGAAAAATGCAAATCAAATTCCATTATTAATAGTCCTTGTAGTTCGAAAAAAGGATTTTTTTTGTCAATATGCCCCAGTAACCCCCTGCTTCCCTAGGAGTGTATTTATATCAAATACATTCTTAGTGGATCCCTATTCACCTAAAGAAACCTTCTTAACAAATTTCAAGTACATGGGTCAAACAATTCAAAAACATGAATTTTTTTCTATAACTCCCCTTGACCCCTCGCAACCCTCATAGTTTACTCTTTGCTAGAGGAACTCTATTCCATGATAGGAACATGCCTACCAATTTTAAAGCAGATAGATCAAAAAGTATAAAAAGCAAATATTTAACTATTACGCCCCTAAATCCCCGAAATAAAACTTGGGTGTTGATTTTCGTGAAACCCATTTTGTAGCGGTTCTCTACTCCATGAAAGGAATTTGGTTACCAAATTTTAAGACTGTACATCTAATAGTTTAAAATTTGAATAATTATCTATAACACCCTTTGAGCCCCTGCAACGCCACTTCAAGAGCTGTTTTCACAAAACCCATTTTGTAGCAGATCTCTACTCTATAAAAGGAATATGCTTTTCCAAATTTGAAGACTGTGCTCCTAATAAATTAAAAATGGAAAAAATTATCTATAACACACCTTGAGCCCCACAGTGCCACCTGGGGGTTGATTTTCACAAAACACATTATATAGTGGATCTTTTCTCCATGAGATGATTCTGCTTCTCATATTTCAAGACTGTACTTCCAGTAGTTTAAAAATGTAAATAATTATCTATATCTCCCCTTAAACTCTGCAATGCCACTTGGGGATTGATTTTCACGAAACCCATTTTGTAGCATATCTCTTCCCTATGAGAGGAATTTGTTTACCAAATTTCAAGACTGTATGTCTAATAATTTAAAAATCAGAATTTATAATGCCCTTTAACCCCTCCCCTCGGAACACCCTTTGGGGTTAACTTTCCCAAAACCCATTTTGTAGCAGATAGTTACTCCATGAAAGAAACATACCTACCAATTTTCAAGCAGGTAGGTCTAGTAGTTTAAAAATGGAAATATTTATCTATTATGTCCCTTAATCCCTCGTAACGCCACTTGGAAGGGGGGGGGTCTATTTTCACGACCCATTTTGTGTAGCTGACCTCTACTCTATGAAAAAAATCTATTTATCAAATTTAAACACAATGTGTCTAATAGTTTAAAAATGGAAATAATGATCTATAACGCCTCCTAAGCCCCTACAACGCCATTTGGGGGTCGATTTTCACGAACTCATTTTGTAGCGGATCTCTACTCCATGAAAGGAATCTGGTTAACAAGTTTCAAGATTGTGCATTGAGTAATTTAAAAATGGAAATAGTTATTTATAAAGCCCCTTAACGCCCCCTCCCCTCGTAACGTTCCTTGCAGTTCAAATTTTGCAAAATCTGTTCTTAGCTGATCTCTACTACATGAAAGGAACATGCCTACCGAATTTCAAGTCTGTAGGTTGAATAGTTCTGGAGATATCGTGATGAGTGGCTTTTCTCCTTTATATATATATTCTAGAAATTTATTGCTTTCCCTATGGCCCAGAATACTGGCAAATTCAGGTGAAGGTTGGCTGGCCAGAAAACTTTGTTTAAACCTGCATTCCTAGTTCCTAAGGCTGGGAGTTTGCTTTTAGTATTTCTGTGGCTAAATCTTTCCTATTATGACGATAGTTATCTTAGGTTTATAACTATTTTTGTATATTTTTGTAATATATATATATATATATATATAATTTCTTGTTTTTAACTTTACTTTCAGATATTTGTTAAAATTTGTTGCATCCTTGTCCCATTGTTAAAATTTAAATTTGGTGTGCTCTAAGCAAGATAAAAATTTATTAAGAGTTCTCTATGTTCTGATGAAATATTCTAGATCAGTGGTTGGCAACCAATAGCATGCATGCTACATGTGGCATGCGGTATGATTCTCAGTGGCACTCTGCACTACTCTACAGATTCCTCAATATTTGAGTGGATGGAAGTTGATAAATTTGTAATGGATTTTATTTGACAAACGTCTTCAGAATTATAGACATTTACAGGATTACAAAAAATTTGAAAGATAACTCTAAAGATAAATTTATAGTTATTTTGTAAATTATTGAATGTCATTGCCGGAGAGATTTAATTGTTTGAACAGAGAAAATTGCTTGTACTCTGCTTTCTGCTATTAGTTCTACATATCTAAGCAAAAAAACCTTTCCTCATATGAAAAATGTTTCATGTCCTCAAAGAATTTGTTTAACAATTTGATGCTCGAAAACTTGTCAAATTGAAAGTCACAAATTATATCCCTGATTTTGCGATATGAAAGTAAAGTGGTGCAAGCATTAGGTTCACATTAAAATTTTTATTTATCTTTTTGTTTAACTATAATGAAGAGAAATACTAATATTTTGTCTATTTCTTATTTTAATATTTAAAAATGCATAATATATGTACAATTTTCTTTTTTTAAAAATCTTTGTTGAAATATTTATATTTTATGCTGTTTATTTTATGTTAAGAAATATCTTTAAATGATGCAAAAATAATATGCAATAAAACTGTAAATATCCATTATTGACCTCTATTTTCTAACTCTGTAAACATTATCACAGGAATTTAATTGTTTCAAAAATGTCCTACAGTGTGGCATACTGGATCATATTGGTAGATTGGTTTGGCATGCCATAACTAAAAGGTTGCAGACCCCTGTTCTAGATTATATGATCAAAATATATTTTTCTAACTATTCCTTTCTACAGTAGTACAGTTAGCTTATTTTTTAATAGTACAATTTTCTTGATATTTTAGTTCTGAATAGTAGAACTGTAGTATATAAAATAGAGTACATTTTACTAAGGTTATGCTAGAGTGTTTGACTTTGCCTCCTCTGAATTTGTAAATCTACTGACTGCCATTTGTAGCCACATGTTCTGTTCAATTTGTTATCTAAAGCCCTGTACTTCATTCCACAGTCATTTTATTTATATTTCCTCAAACCATGTCTCTCAGATTATCAAACTAATAAGGAACACTAGATTGCCTTTTCTACAAATTTTTTAAAAAGAAAAAAAAAAAAAAATTCTTTTTTTGCTGTTTCACTTATGTTTAAGTTTAAATCAGATACTTTTTGCCATTTCTCTTTATGCCATGGAATTGATGTAAAAAGGCATTCAGAGATTCTTTAAAAATTTCTTGTTCTCTTGAAGTGACCTGCTGAGCTAACTTCTTTTCCTTTTTGTGTAGTTGTCTTCAAAATATGTTAAATGAAAGAAATTGCTATACATTTTTGAGGACATCATGTTTTTCATCATTTTGAAGGAGATAGACAATTTCTTTCTGTTTCTTTTAATTTCATTTATTTTCTAGGTCTATCTCATAACATATCATTGCTACTATTTAGTATCTTGTCAGAAAATTCTTTCCTCTTACAGTTTTAAACAAGACAAGAAAAGATAAGGGAAGTGATCTTGAAGTGTAAGAAAAAGAAACTGACTACAAAATACAGGTCTCTTTTCTTTGCATTCTAAAGCTTAAGGCCTTTTTTAAAAAAAAAAATCAGAAGCAAAGCACAATGCAAATAAATAACTTTTTTTAGCATTGATGCTACTAAAAAAGGAACTGAATTGATACATAATGGATCTTTATTGTAGAATTATAATAAAGATTAGAATTTGTATTAACACACACACACACACACACACACACACACACACACACACACACCACACACACACACACACACACACACACACACACACACTGCAACAGCTTTACTTTACATTGTTATGCACTAAGTATCCCTTTCTATTATTCATTACTTGTATTTTTTTGTCAATGGCTATTGTCCGCTGGTATTGATTTTTTCCATGTAATTTAAGTTTTTTTTAGACTTATAAAAGTACTTTTTATAATCTTATTGTCTAAACATGGCACTTTTCTTTTCGTGGTAAAATTAATAAATACTTTCAATTTCGATTTATCCAATTCAAGAGGAGAGGGGAAGCTATTTCAAAAATTCTTTTGTATATAATTTATTCATATAGAAATAATATAATGAAAAAAAACTATAATTGAGATTTTTCTCATTTATTTTATTTTTAACTCCATTTTCAATCATTTAAGCAATTCATTATTTGTATCATCATTTTATTTAAGCTTGTACATGAGTTTTTTTGCATAAAAATTTGGTGCTAGTTTGATATCACGGGGCAGGCGCCAAGTTGTGGTTTTATCATAAACAATATAATAATCTGGTTAAAGTGTAGAATAGGTGGCCCCTTGGGGAAGCCAATTTTTTGGTGACCAGAATCAGTTGTCAAACTACCTATATGTAGTGATAGGTGTTCCAAGAGAAATGAAATAGGGGAGACCTGTGTACCTAGGGCCACCCCCCTTTACATTAATAATATTTAATTCTAAGTTTCATTACTCAGTTGGGTGCGTAGCAATACCAATTCCTACTTTGGCATTCATTTTGCAATTTTGTAAAAGAAAGCTGTGGCAAGTTATACATGAAAAACATTTTTACATGGTCTGAAATAAAATTTTGCTGCTCATCTCTTTTTATTGTTGTACCAATGTAAGTCAAATATTTTTCTTTGAATTTAGTACATAATTTTATTTATAACATTAAGTACTAAATGATATTTCATATAAGTCTCCTCTCCATGTGGGTTTTTCTGCAGAAGACATTTTGTATGAGATTTCCAAGTCATGTACCTAGGGCCTCATAGTTGCCTTGGCCCTAGGTACAATTGCAATTAATATTCTTGATGCTATTATTTTATTGAGAAAGGTTTTATAATAAAAGGAGGAAAATGGCCATAATTATCTGAACCATTTTGATTTAGTCAAGCTTTTTATTATTACTAAATGTTATTTAAATGAGAGAAGAGTTTATATTTTATTTTCAAACTTTCAATATTCTTGATTTTATAAAAAATATCTTTGCTACCATTTTTGTTATTATTCAGGATTATTTTGTTTATACAACATAAGAATTCCTTTAATAAAAAAACCCATTTTTTTATAGTTATAAAAAAAGTTTAATTTTAAATAAGGTTTTTATGATATTTTAATTTTATAACCTGTATTCCACTGCCATACTGCAAATTTTTAATTTATCAGTTTTCCTCTTTATGAGCAATTATGAATTCCTAACTTTCAGATGCTTAGAAATTCTGACAGAATTAAAAGGTCAAATTCTAATGCAGATAATATAACTGCAGAAGCAGTTTTGAAGGATGGAATTCCAGTTCAAACTGCAGTACAACAGTTTGGAGTAAGCAGAACTACACTGCAAAGACACATGCTTTTTGCAGGAAGACTAATAATTCTGAAAATATGGAATTAAATTGTGCATATTATGACCGATGTGCTGTTTGGATGGTGTTCTCTAAAGATGAAGAGAGTGTTCTTGTTCAGTACCTTATCTTTGCATGCAATATGCATTTTGGTTTGTCAAAAAAAAAAAAAAGTTAAAAAGCTTCCTTTTGAATATGCAAAAGCTAATGGAAAAAAATGTCCCAAGTCTTGGGATGCACATGATGAAGCTGGTGATCAATGGTATTTTGATTTTTTGAAAAGAAATAAGGGGTTCTTTCAGTAAGAAAGCCACAAGTTGGGCAAGAGCTTTAATAAAACAAATGTTGATACTTTTTTTTTGTGCAAAGTATCAGGAGGTATTGTCAAAATACCAGTTTTTGCCTGAATGCATTTATAATATGGATGGAGCAGGCATTAAGAGAGAGATTTTCTATTTCTTTCTATTGATTACAGAGTGAAACCTAACTTTCAAGAAAAGCCCTAGGTACAACAGCTGCTGGCCCTAGGTACAATGATATCCTTATACCTAGGGCCATTTGTGAAATTTTTTAAAAAGCTTTTATTTCACAGAATTTATTATTTAAAGTACTTATATTTACTCTAATTGGATGGTAGAGTTAGTATAAGGATGAGTGCATATCAATTTCACATTTTTTAAACAGGTCAGTGGCTCTGTTTTTGTCAATTGAAAAAAAGTGGCCCTAGGTACACAGGTCTCCCCTAATTAAAAGCTGAATTCATTTTAGAATCTAGATAAAATATTGCCAAATCCAAGGGGCCACCTATTCTACACTTTAACCTAAAATCTTTATAATAAAATATTTTTTTGGATCATTAACACATACATTGTTCAGATTCACTTCTGATAAAGTTTACCTCAATATTTTCATTATTGAGATTGCCCTTACTATCCTTAAAATGAATCTGTATTCTTGCTTTCTTTCTCATAAAGCAGTTCTTGAACATATGGAATATCGTATTTTACAAATTTTTTGGCCCTAATGTGAAAGATTACGAAAATTTATTTCTGAAATATATAAAATGTAATAACTCAACAAAATGCTTATAAATAATTACAAAACAAAACTCCAAAATATGAAATATATATATTTGCCAGAATAAACACCTGTTGTTAACTTTCCAAATGAAGCAGAGTAGTACATGAAATCTGTTGGAGAATATAGTATACATATGTATTCCACTGAGTTAGTAGTACTTATCATTATTTAAAAATAAGTACTATATTTTTAAGATATACTGATTTTTAAATAAATAGCCAATTTTGTTTTAAATAAAATTGGCCATCTTGTGAATAACAAATTATATAATCTTAACAGCAAATGATTTGCATGGACTCAAAGTAGCAGATTTATATAGCTGGATTGTTTTGCACAAAATTATATCACAATAGAATATGGTCGCTTCAGTTCCAGTAAAATCAACAGAGAAACTGAGATTTGACCTTAAAAATTGGACAGACTTGTTTCATCCCAAAGGGAGGAAATGAATAAAAAAATAGAAGTGACTTCAGACAGCTTAGATGTCATAAGCGCTCATTTGATACCTAATAAGTAAAAAAGCATAGTAAAAAGTGGCACATTTGTTGTAAGATTTGTGCAGGTTTATAACTTAACAAATCAGTAATTTGCCAAATATTCAATTCTGATTGTCAGGAAGAAATTATCTCATATTATTTTGAACCTTTCAAAACCCTCATTTGTATAAAAATTTTTAGTCAAAAAAAATTACAAAATTGGGCTCTACGATGTGACTTAAAAAAAAAAAGGCATTTTAATTTGTTGATTTCATTACACTTTTGTTGCAAGTTTGGGATTTATCTTTTAGATTTGGATTTAAAGCTATGTTTCAACCAAACTTTTAAGTGCTGTAATTGGAAGTAGATATGTTTTGACAGTATATAATATTTAAATAATTATATAATTTTTATTTATTAAAAACTAAACTCTTAGAATTGAAATGCTATTTTAATAACCTTATTTTTCAAAATGTGTAAAATTAAAAAAAATATATTACTTTTTTATTCTCTTATTAAATTTATTTTATTAATTTTTTGTTACATTTGATTTATTTTAATGTATTACAGTAAGATTTATATGATATTAAAAAACAATATATAAGTAAAACCTGAGATGTTGTGCATTCCTAATTAAAATTAAGTCCTTTCTTATTAAAATGATTGAGCATTTTTGTCAGACTAAAAACGAATTACACATAATGGACTTCCTTAAAGTAAATGAAGTACTTAACAAGCTAGAGAGCATCAACATAAGTCATTTTTATGTTACAATACTTAAGACAAACCTAAGATTTTCTCTTTTATCCATTTGACTACAACAACTGCAATTATGACTATATCAAGATAAAATGTGTGGGATTCCCAGGATGGCTTTTTAAAAAAAGCAGCCCTTTCCAGTTATTTAGACTTAAATGATATATATGTTTAGAATAAGTGCCTCCAAATTTTAAGTGTCTAGAAGCTATTGTCTTTTAGAATGGATGCGTTTCAAGGTTTTTCTTTGGATAAGAGGTGTTGTGTCTGTCTGAAGATAATATCTGTGATGAGTTATCTGATTTATCTCTTCTAAAATTCCTTACAGCCAGTATATATGATGGCTTTGGAACTATAACATGTTCTTTTTTTGTCAGAGACATATTTAGTTAGATAAAGATTAGCTCAGTAATGATAGTTTGAAAAATATTGTCCAAATAAATTTGTTATTGTTTTTGGAAAAACTCAGGACCATTGTTAAACCACATGGCATTTTTCTGTCAGTGCTTCTTGCTCTTAAAATGGACAATGATAAGTGCGGATATTATTGTTATCTTAATCCAATCATTCATGCTAGAACAAAAATTATTCTTTTAATTTTTTCCATCATGTTTTTTTAAATAGTAATTTTGTGTACCACTTTCAGCAGCTTAGAAACAGTTTATAATGAGCTAATATATATTATCAATTGCCATTGAATGTTCCAGTTTTTTCTTTAATTATTAACTTTAACATGTCCATTGTACCTTATAAGTAGGGAATTGAAGATATCCTGAGAAATGATTTTGGATTTTTAAATAATAAAAGAAAGATTAA
The DNA here is from genome assembly GCA_019973975.1 of Trichonephila clavata. NCBI lineage: Eukaryota > Metazoa > Arthropoda > Arachnida > Araneae > Nephilidae > Trichonephila > Trichonephila clavata. The sequence continues at coordinate 118,769 of BMAO01012103.1, read as the reverse complement.
TTATAATTTTTGAATTATCCAAGGATGAAATTCAATAATTTGCTAGTATTTCAATTCTTGATAAGTATTTTAATTGAAGATTTATTTGAATTATATTAATGCCTCCGAAACCCTATGATGCAGTTTGTCACCCAAAGCATGTTTTTATTTAGTTGACAAATTGATTCAAAAGATAAATGTACAAGATAATTATCACAAGCTGTGTTTCTAAACTATATTAAATATTTTTTTTTCATTAACTAAATTCCTTATCATTGCCCATTCAATTTAGCTACATTGGTTATTATCATAAATTAAGGAAAAATGGGACAATAAAAAGTTATGTATGGAATTTAATGAAACTTATACACATTATACAACACATAGAAAGGTATAAAATAGCATAAAAAATCACCAAACAATTATGCTGTTATAGAAAGTAGCATATGTATATAATAAACAAATCAGATGGGTCAGTTTGGTGAAGGAAAATTACCTTTAATATGGGGTATAATCCCCGAGAAGCAATATGGCACATAGAGTGAAGTGTGATGCTCTCAATTAGGCAGTCTCTTAATTCAGTAGGAAGTGTCAACCATTGCTCTTCCAAAGCAGTTGGAAGCGTGGCTAGGGTGCTAGAGCATCCCAAACAAGCTCGACAGAGTTAAGGTCTGGTGATCGAGCTGGTCACTGCAGGCACTGAATTATTTCCTGCTCAGTAGGAGCATCCATGATGTGCCCTGTGTAATTTCACATTATCATCCTGTTGCATGAAAGCATCACTTATTGCCCCGACATAAGGGCACACATAAGCATACAGGATGTCATCTCTATAGGTGTGAGCATTAATCTTTCCATGCGAAAAGACATGGAGGTCTGTGCATCTCTATCCAAAGAGACACCACCCCAAACACAAACACTGCCTGGTCGGTATGCATGTCTTTCACAGATATGTCATGGATGAAAATGAATTCTAGGTTCTCTCCAAATGAAAATACACCTACTATCGCCCTTGAGGCCAAACCTGGACTCATCCATAAAGAGAACAGCTCGCCATTAGCCAGTGGACATATTGACATATACCCACTGCAAGTGTTCCTGCCTATGGCGTGATGTGAAGGAGACACAAATTGCTGGTTGCCTCGCATAAAGACCATGTTTGTGAAGCTTTCGACACATGGTTGACCTTTATACCAACCTTCCGAAGCTTGCAGTGAGAGAAGATCTGAGTTAGCCAGAGAGTTGTGGTTCTATTTCTTTGTACGCATAAGGACAAATATGAGTCATCAGCATTTTTGTGGTAGTGTATATGTAAATGTAAATTTATAATATTTTCATAAAGCTATCATAAATTCGAAATAGTCTTTAATATGTTAAGAAGTTATTTTGAATTTTTGTTTATTTGAATTCATTAGTTATTTCTTCTTCATATGCCATTTTAATTTTACCTTTTGAACATTTCATCTCGCATATTGCAAACAGTCTGTGCGAAATGTGAATTCATTTGGGCATGTATATATGTTTGAATTTTAACTGCTAAAAGGAAAGTATTTAAATTATGCTGAGAATTTTGGAAGTGGTTTTACGATTATGAGTAACTTGTATATGACATTTTTAGCAAGACTAAGTCAGCTTGGATTTAAGTAATGCAATTAAAAAAATTTTGAAATATTTTGTTAAAAAAATAGATGACCCAAACTGAGAATCTACCCAATTTGCAGTTACCCTTTTTCATTTTATCATATATTTATTAAAGTCATGTATATTCTGTTATCTTATTCTTATTAATTGTCCAGACAATATATAAAATGGGCTATTGAATGAAATTAATCTTTATAGAAATAAGGAATTATGTTACAAGTTTCTCTCCATATAAATTTATAATTGGTTAATTTTCAAAATTAATTGAAAATATTTAAATATTTGGTTTCTTTTTCTGTGTGTGTGTTTTAATTATGTAAAAGTTACATTTTATAAGGTAAATATTCACAAATAAGCTAGATTTTAAATTAAGCAGACTTTTTTTCTTTATTTATATTTTAGGACTTGAATATTCTTTGGTACCTTATGTTCAGTTCTTCCTAAATAATAAAATTGATGGTTGCCATCTGTTGAATTTGACAGCTGATGATTTGGAAGATCTTCATATTTTTAAAATTGGACATCAGCTTCTTATCTTGGAAGCTGTTGAACTTTTAAGACAATTAGTAAGTATGACCATAATTTATTGAAACATATCAGCTTATCTGTTTCTCTCTATCCTTTGTTTTGTTGTAGCTCCATTCATGTAGTTTGGTAAATTTTGTTCTGTTGAATTATACACTCTTGATTAATATTGCACAGTATTACTAAACTCATGTATAATGACATAATAAGTTGTCTTATTTTTGTATTATAATAAAAATGAAGTTAATTCTCCAAAAGGGTAAATTTATATTAAAAAATGTAAATATTTTTATTCAATAACTCTGGTTTAATCTTTTTGACATTTTTTTTCATCTTAATTTTGCTACAAATTTGAATTAAGTTTTCCCATTAAATATGCTGTTTTTTTTGTAAATTTTTGTTATGTGTTTTAAATATAACTATTCTTTCAGAAAAAAAACAAAAACATTTAAACGTTATGTCATATTTACTCGAATCTAAGCCACACCCCCAATTCTCAAAATGTTTTTGTGAAAAATTTTTGTCAACGATTTTAAGCCCCAATGCTCACCCCCAATTCTCTACTCATTTTTGAGAAAAATATATATATGTAAAAGAAAAAAATGTGTAAAAGGTTTATTGTGTGTGATATCCGACACTTAAGAAATTAAAAAAATAATGGTAATTAATAATAAGATAATAATTTATTTGACCTGCATTAAAAACTTTCAAATATATACATGAACCTATAATTACTTCAACTGTCAGTATCATGTTTCGAAAAGGATTCGTCATCACTTCAGAATTGGTGCTGGCGTCACCATTTTCCTACGCAGTGTCTGTCATCTTCCATGTCTTCCAGTATATTTGTCATGCAACATTTTTTAAAAGAATGTATTATAGAAGAATGTAAAAGAATTATTAAAGCCAGTTGAACATTTACAAGCAAAAGTTGTATTATTTTGTTTACTTCATCGACATAAATATGTTTTATCTGTGTTAAGTTTTCAACGGTCGCTACTTTATTTCCATTTTCTTCTGCGTATAAAATTACTTTCCTTTTCTTACTTGCATCATAGTGAACTCATCTTGATGCTGTTTTTTGATGCTTATGTGATCAAAGAAAACATATAAAATTTTTTTTTTCTAAACACGAGCAGACAACAATGTTTAGTATATATAGACTAACTAGTATGCAGAAAAACTTAGGATTGGGATAATTCATCAATGCAAGTGGCCAGAATGGAGGGTTACATTTTTCCTTTTGAAAGGGGTGGAAACTCAGTTTCCCCAATCCTACAAATGTTTTGATGTCGATTCTAAGCCGCACCTGATTTTCAGTAGCATTAACACTGGAAAAATGGTGCGGCTTAGATTCGAGTAAGCACGGTATATATATTTTTTAATCTTTCCCCCCTCTAAATTTGGAAAGTGTTTACATTCAATTTATTTTCGAAATGTATTTCTCTTATAGCATTACAGTCTCAATTCTGAAACATTACAATCTCTTGCTGTTAAATTGGGATGCAAAGCTCGTAGTTTATATAATGATTTAAAGCTCAATGGCCCCCAAGATCATTTAGAAAGTATGAAACAAGAACGTATATCAACTAGTGTATTGTCGGCTGTTTCTGAAATCTTGACATCTGTGAAAGCATTAGTTTCATGGTTAGATAGGTAAGTATTAGTATTTGCTTGGCTTTGGATATCATTCCCGTAAATATTTTGCACTTATTGAATAAAAAATGCATGTGTAATGTCATGTCAAATCTTACCTCTTGTGAATTTAAAATTAAACACTACATTTAGTTGAAAAAAATTTCCATTTTAGATAATTTGTGTTATTGGGATTGAGATATTATTTGAACTTTGGTGTTCCTGGGAAGCTTTAAATTTATATAAAAAATATTTTTAGATGCTTTTTACTATCATAATTTATATTTTGAATTTATAACTCTCAATTTGATTTATACTGATTATTATGATATGATACTGATATGGGGCCCAGCTAAGAATTGCAGGTGAAGGAGCTGAGTCAGCCTTCTACCACTTGATGCTCTGGTCTTTGCTGATCAGAGAAGCTGCACTTTTTTCTCTTTGCCCTGGTGACTCTCTTTCCTTTCAATGCAGCAGGCTATTCCAACTCGTTTCTGGAGTGGCCACTGAACTTTGACTTTTAAGGATGGAAACAAAGTTTTTCCGACTTGTGTTAGGTGTTCTGCCTGCCTGGGATCTACAGAACACATTCTTGACTGCCTGGGGCTTACAAAACAAGCTGTATGAGGACCCTCTAATGGTGCTGAACTTTTTGAGAGTGAATGAGATCATGGACTTGATCTAGCTTGGCCAGACATGGAGATAAGCAACAACAACAACAATATACCGATTATTAATGTGGCTAAAATATTGCCTTGAAGTCCAGTGGCTGAGTGGTAGTGCATCGCGTTTCCACACCTCAGGTCTGAGGTTCAAACCCTGGGCTGGGCAATTTCGACTCAGCCGTTCATCTCTTCAGTAGGTTGATAAATGAGTACCAAGCTTTCTTAAGAACCTAACACTGGGGGTTTTGCATCAGACTGACCACCAGACTGGAACATCTGCTCATGCACCTCAGAGCCCAAGATTACGAATACTGAGTTGGGCACAGTAGGCCTTGGCCCACATGGGCTGTTGAGCCACTGAGTTAAGCTAAAATATTGCCGTGGTTTTCCAAGTAATGTAAGCAGCTAATGAATCTTGAATAATTATTCCTTTAAAAGATTTTTTCTGATATGTTTTTCTTTGGCATTGTGTGGTTTTCAATCTATGTGGCATTCATGGCTTAATGAGCTCTATTAATTAGATGAAGGTTTGATTCTAGCTGATTTATTTTAAAATTGTTTCTTCTATATCACTCTCAGGGGCTTACCTTTAGGTAAATACGGAAACTGTAGCTCATAAGTATCAAGTTATTTTCCCCTCCTTCATGGGTTTAACTGTCTTTGGTATGCATGAGTGATAAAGAAGCAAATAAAAAAATATATTAAAGAAATTGAAACTGACTGATATGTTTCCTGTTTGGCAGCTCGCGAAGCTGCTATTGTTTAGGTGTTGACATTAAAAACACAAATGCTAGAGACTGTTGCTATATCTTAAACAGTTATCATTACTATCCAGATTGAATATTACATAAATAATATGTCTACCATTGTAATGTCTGAAACTAAAGATTTTATATCTTCTCATCAGTTTTGTTTCAACAAATACTTCATCCTTTTCATCACTTTCTAAAAATGTTTTAACAGTATCTACTTTTGTTGCATTCATTTCCAGATTGAACACAACTCTAGATCCCTCTACATGTATATTTTCTAATATGTCCACTTTTGAATCATGTTTGTCATGTTTTTGTATTTTTATATTTGATGCAAACAAACTTAGGGATTTGAGATTTTATATTAAGAGCAGTATGTAAAAAATGGAAAATGAAAGTAAAACAGATTTTCGAAAATATCTCAAATTCTACAAGAAGTTATCTCAGTTTAAAACTAAAACTGGTGTCTTACAAACAGAATAGGTGTTCCTATATCCATCATTTAAAACATTGGTGTGATTGTATGTGATGGGGATGAAACCATGGAAGAACTGTTGTGGCATGATGTATAAAACACTTTCACCAATAAGAATATGAAACAGAAGCAATAATTGATATTTTCAGTTTTTATCTTTGCGATCATTTATGTTTTATGTGCTTTTTCTCCATGAACATTTGTAAATTACAGGACTCTATTTTTTACAAAATGTTGTACCTTAGCTAGCATGGCTTTAATAAATGTTACTTTTTATTGCAATGTACAGTTTTTATTAACTAATTTATTTAAAACTTTTGTTCTGTTTTTTTCCCTTCTGTTGTTGAAAGTTTGATTTTAAATTTATACATGAAAAACACCTTATCTTCATGTGTATGGCTGTAAGTTCAATGAGGATTCAGTATCATTTAATTTCGTCAAACTAACTAATCTTTACTCTGAAAGAAACAGGTTAATTGCACCCATTTTGCAGTTTAACTAGCAATGTAAAAATAAAGTTTCAATTTACTTATGTACTTAATTTTCAGAATAATCTTTGCACTATGTCATTTGCTAAATGTTATCAGAGAAATGTAGGGTCTTGTAGAAACGTATAGATATTAAATAAATGTGGATAGAAATGAAGTGTTGATTTAGTATTATGTATGTTTTCCTTATTAATTTTTATAAAAGCAAAGTGATTAGGAACATTTTTTCCATTGAACAAAAGTATCCATTTATTTGTGATCTCTTTTCATAGAGTTGACTTAATGTTAAAAAGTAGAGTATAAGTGTTTTCTTAGTGTTAAGCACTATTTTTAAATATTCAAATTTATACACTTTAAAGTTATTACCATGGTTGAAATATATTAAAATTATCATAAAGGGCTGTGTGTATGTATAACAATATTTATATATTTTGTATTTATCTTTACTTTATTTAGACTTCCATTTTTACATGATTCATTATGCTTAAAGTTGAAGAAGACAGTTCTAAAATTGAGTATTGAACTTGCTTCTACTACTCAGCGGGATCAGTTTGCTGAAAAACCTCATTCCTTAATTAAAAGAAATGTAAGTCTGTTTTATTAAGCTTGGAAATTTATGTTTCTGATTTTATATTTGATAATGCTTTTTATTATGAATTGTGTAATATGATCAGACTTTGATGTCTTAAATACAGTTTCTTAATAAATGTATAAATTTTACTGTATTAAAACCAAATTTTCACTATAGAAATAATTGCTGTGAAAACTAGAAGCACAGAATTTGTGTATCAAAAGTACAAAAATTTTTTCTTCTGAAAAATGGTTTTTATATCTGTTTTCTGTTAATTTCTTTTCATAATAAAATATTTTTAAAGAAGTATATCCATTTATTTGAGTTGTTATTGATTTAAAAAAAAATTCTTGTGTTTAATTTCCTGCAAATGAACTAATTTTTGTGTATATTTATATGATATGAATAATTTAATGGTGATTATTACTTCAATCAGATAAAATTTAAGGAACTTCCTTTTAGAATAAATTCTACATGGATGATGGATCCTTGTATTTCTAGTGAAGTATTGTGAATTTAGAAAATTTAGAGAGAGAGGAAAAAAAAACTCAGCTCATTTATTTTATTTAACTTGGAATCTTGTCTTTTCTGCCCCTTTAACTAAATATGAAACTCTTAGTAATTAAAAAGTATTTCACAGTGACTTTAAATGGATATTTGGGAGAGGAGGAACTGAAAAAAGAAGAAATGAATTGTATCTATTAAAGGAAACCACTCTAATAGATACAACTTTGTTTCTGATTATTTTTAGAATATTAAAATTTCTCTACATCAGGTGTGTTTTTCTAAAATATTTTTACATTTTTGTAACTCTTATACAGTAAGGAATTATATGTATTTAGATATTGTTGCAGAATTGTTGATATATATTTTTAGATATTGTTGCAGAAATTATTTTACTTGTAATTTCACAATATTTTGTTAAAAAAAAATGATTGTTCTTTCTTGTTATATTGAATTTATTTTGCATTATATATTCATACAAAATAGCTTATGATAGAAATTGAATGAAATAAGTAATTGTAGTTAGTTTGATAGGTCGTACCTTTTTGGTATACATCCTTAATTTGTGTCATATGTTTGGATTATTCTTTTAAACAAATTTTTCTCATAAATAAGCAAAGTAAAAATTTTAATCTGTTCTCATGGGAAAAAACCCTATTTCCGTATTTATACATTAATGTAGTTATATAAAATTATTTAAACATTATATAATACTAAAAGCATGAGTCCAATAAATTTGCTTCTGCTTTCTCCTGAAAATATAACAATAATTTCAGATAATGCTATTACAACTTGTTTATACATTTCTAGGGTGGTACTTCTCTGAAATTTTTTTGACATCCATTGATTTAGCAAATATATCACAATAATGCAAGGGTACCCTCTTTCTTACCCGAGTATGAAGATAATTTATTTAACCTTTGTATTCCTCTATCTCAAGAATAATACCTCCTCAGTGGTCTGCCATTTCACAAACTCTTCAAATAATCATTGTCACATATTCAGATCCGTGGATTTGCCCTGAGAAACAATATCCTCCACTGTAGGCTCTCCACTTTTCTCTCTCTCCTTGTTTTCTTTTATTAATCATAAAACAGGGTATTAAGTAGTCGATAATTTTTTGAAAAAAAAGGAAAAGAAATCTGATATTTAAGGAAATCTAATGTCAAGAAAACCGGTTTTGTTTTGATCGAGTTGGGTGGAATAAAATATGCATAAATAAATTGAATCAATAAGGAGTTTTTATATAGTGTATTTATAGAACAAACGCAACTGATCTTTCTTTTGAAAGCAGAACAAAAAAGTGGGGAGAGGGGGAGATTAAAATTTGTATCATTGAATTAATGTGCAGCAATATTCAGTCGTTTTTGTAATAAAAAAAAACCTGATTTTCAAAATGTTTTTTATTTCCTTTTGTATTAAATTTATTGTCGAAAAAACTTCTGTATAAATCGAGGTTAAATCGTGGTAAGTTATGCCTTTTTTAAAATGTACCCTCGGTTTGATTTTATTTTTATTACAATTGAGGGAGAGGAGAGAGAGGTTTTGTTAATCATACATTTTTTGGTTTGCCATTTTATGATGGTAAATGAAAAGTGAAGACATTCATGACTAACATGAAAAAATTTATCTGAACTCTTTTTTTTTTTTTACTTCGTTTAAATATTTAAAAAAAAATTTTTTTTTCTAAAAATTTTATATTTGAAGAATTTTTTTTCCTAACCAATCAAATTTTCACCCTCTATGCGATTTCTTGCGATATTCCATTTTTTGTTGTTGCCCTAGTTACTATTTTTAAAAATTTTCATGCTCGAATTCACATATATTTCATTATTCTCAGCGCGATCTTGTTCTATTAACAAAATTAACCTTTTCCCATTTTATTTATTATTTTTTTTTTGACTCTCTTATCGTTTCATTTTCCATTTGTCTTCCTCTTTATTCCGTTTTAAAATTCATTGCGAATGCTACTGTTCAAGCAAGTGTGCTGTAAGGGGGGGGACCTCACTAAAAGGGAAAAGAAGCCCTCTTTTCGAGTTAGAGGAAAAACTTTTTTTCCCCAGCTAAGACTGCTCCATTCATAGATTAAAATCGAGAGGGAGAAAAAGGTACACAGCAAACACACACACACACAGCCTTGCTTATTAATACCTGTAATCAAAAGAGTTAAAATTTAACCCTGTCCCCTTCAAGTTATTGCTTCGAGAGAAGGGGGTAGGGGGAATAACCCAGCCGAAGAGAAGGTAAAGCGTTCTCCAGGTGGAAATAGTGGTCCTGACAGCAGGTGTGGCCGCTGGACTAGAACGTGGCGATAGGCCAAGGCCACCGGCGTGGCACCCACCTCTACATCGGCCCAAGCCTTGCAGAACGCAGTGCGGAGGTCACAGGTAGAAGCGTTTTGCAGCTGGATCAGCAGATGGATTTGTACGGATCACCTCTATTGAACCCACACCTGACCAACGGACCTGGAAAAATGCCTGCCGCAGCGATTTAATTATTCCTACTTTGCCATCTACTCGTCGTCATTGTTTGGGGGGTTTCGGCCTTGTGACAACTGCACACAGTCGCTTCGTGACTTTGTTTTTCCATTTCTTTTGTTCCTCTCACAGACGTCAGGAGAATATGGGATTCGTGACTTTGCCGTAGATGACTGGTCTGACTCCTGACATTTGACCTTGGAAGAAACTTTTTTTTTTCGTGTGTGTGTTTTAATGGGTAGCGATTTGATGATTGTAAAACAGGTGAAAGGAAGTGTATTGTTGATTCATTTATAATCGCGAGAGAGTGCACCCTCTTCGAATTTTTACTCCATCACATTTCTCTTTTTATTTTCATTTGATAGTCGTTTATGATTTGAATGATAGATTGAAGTGTCGAAATAAAACTGGCGCGCGTTGAAGCGTTCATCACCTGCTGTCATTTATTGTTTTACAAATTCTCTTAGCAAGATAATAGTTTTAATGAATAGAATGGTCACACAGTAGAATAAATAGATCATCGAAGGAGAAAAAAAAAAAATACTGACCTAAATGTTAATGTCGAGACCGAGAGAGATTATTAATGACTAGATTTTTGACTTTTTATTTGCATTTTAATTCGTATTGATAAGCGGATTTATGACTTTAATTGGCTGTATAATTTTACGATTACAATATTTTGGCGAGTGATTTTAGTGATGATCTTGCCTGCCTTTTAAAATAACTTTTTCTAAGTAAATTGACATGAAATTCGAATTATCTGATACTATCAATCGTACTTTTTAACGAATTCTTTTTTTAGGAAGTTAGAATTGAATTTTAGTTCCGGAAGGTGTTATTTAAATCAAATCTTGTGTAAAGAGATGAATGTATAAGGTAAAGTTGTAAAAGGAACTGGACCGATTGTGACTTTTGTGTTCGCTTCGTATTTGAAACTGACGTTATGCTAATACACCTGTTGTACCGCAGCTAACCCATTTGTATCATCTTTTGTGAAGAGGACACCTACCGTTGCGGTTTTTTTTATTATTTCTATATATATTTTTTAATCTAACGGTTTCTCCTTTGCGAGCCGATTCCTCGCCAAGTCGGGGGAATAAGCCACCGACTGCTATTTATCAGCTGCCGAAACGACTGTGAACTCTGGTGACATTTAGCCTGCAGAACGGAGTGACTTTTCCCCCCTTTTTCAACCTTTGTCTACGCACGTAACGTTTGTCAGTGTACCTGTGGCGAATCAGTGGAAGTGTGGGGGGGGGGGGGGAACTGCGTAAAAGTTCTCTTCGCCGCGCTCCTCGTTTTGACCTCAGATTTTTTATTATTCCTTCGTAGTCAAAGTACGCAATCCGCGCACGACCTTTACAAATGCCTGAGAGAAGAGCGTGAGTTTGCACTTTAAGACCGATTGTGTGTTTTTCGCGTCACTTTTTTCTTTTTGTTCGCTGTATGTGTCTGTGCTATCTACATCTATTCCTCGGCAAAACATGTGAAATCTAACTCGGATAATATATCGCCGTTATTTTCGCTTTGGATTATTTTGTGCGACTTCCATGCATAGCGGCGACAAATGCACATTAATACAGGTAAGTCATCTCCGATGTATTATACTTGATATGTAAATAGACGCCTATTCATTTCAATTAGTTGTCAGGCTTAAAAAATTTGGTTGACACTTCGTTTATTAAAATATTTTCGCGCTTGTATTTCGCTGTGACAAAATAAAATATTTAAATGGTTTTCATATATTATTATCAACAATGAATTCATCCGGCAAATGTTATCTGATTGAAGTAATTGCTGAATTTTAATTTTTGGTATTAATTATTGTTTTAATTATGATTCAGGTGAATAAATGATTTTATAAATTTAAATTAGATTAAAAAAAAGAGACATTTTAAGCATTCATTTGTGTTGATTTTATTGTGTCAATACCTACTTTAAGATAAGTAAATAAAGTTAATGTTACTGTTACTGTTTATTGCAGTCAAAACAAAAGAGGGAAAAACATCGCTTTTGTGATAAAGGAACTTTTGTTTAGGGAAAATCCACATATGGACTACGATACAATGATTGAAATAATTGCATTTTTTAAATTACTCGGATTGGTTAATTCACTCTAATACGTCAATGTCAGTAACAAATAAAAAGAAAATTTGTTGATATAAAGCGACTCATGCACGGGAAATGATATATTATTTTTCCAATTATAATAATATTCTTAAGATGATATGTTCATTATTATCATTATTAATTGATAAGTTTAATTCGTTCCCCCCTTTTATTTTCAAAATTTAACATATTGTTTTAAAAAAAACTGCTCATAACTGAAGATTTAATGTCACAAGATCAAATAAATATTTTGTTACAACATATTTAAATACATTTCTCAGAATAGTCAACTTTTATTATGAATTTATTTTTTATCGCCACATCTATATTTTTACATATTTATAGTTGTAAAAATTTTGATGTCAAATGATATAATATTACATGATATATTATTTGATGAATCAGTTTTCCCTTAATAATTTTTTAATATCATTAAAATTGTTTGTTCTATTTTTTATGGTACTTCGTTGAGCTTTCATTGAAATATTTTTTCAAAAATGTGTGAAATGTGCCTTTAAATTTGGTGAATTTTCAAAAATCAGTTTAGCGCTTATCAGTTTGTTTATTTCCATAAAATTATTGCATGAAATTTTAATTCTTTGAGTTTACAAATTACAAAAGATATTCTGCTTTTGTTAGCATAACTTCTCAATTGAAAAAATGAAACAATAAAAAGCATGTTTAAAGATTTTTTAAGAAAATTTTTTGCACAGTTCAAATTTATGAATTTTCCATGACGTTAAAGGTTGATTCATGTTTAATGTTTGGATATTTAGCAAACAATTTGTTTTAAATATCTTGACAAATTCCTATCATTAGAAAAATGAAGGAAAAAAAAAACCCTACAGAAATTAAAAATTAATACCTACAGAAATCAAATAATAATAATTGTTCTTGAAACTTAAGAAATATTATCGTTTAATAAAGATAATGTAACATTTATAATTATTTATACAAATTTACGTTTAGATTATAAGTAATTTTTTTCTTAAACAATTACTTTTCTACTAAAATTTATTTACGTTCATAAACTAAAATTTTTCTTTTATCAACAAAAGTCAAATATTTTAGGTATATTTTTATGGATAATAATTTGACAGCAAGAAATATTGTTTCGTGCATGCTGTAAAAGAAATCGACATGTTAATTATAACATAGTAATTTAAGATATGATTGTTTCATTGTATAATCATGCTTATTTATTCAACGAATCTAGCAATCTTGATTAACATACATATTAAATGTTAGGAACTTATTTATAATCTTCGTTTTGTTTATATTATATTTTTTATTCCAAAAGGAATTTTTGTTATTTAAGAAATTTCTCTGGGGATTTGAGTTTTGTTGAAAACTGTGTTGTAAGGATAAAATAATTAGAGCGTTTGTTAATTTGATAATTTATTTAAAAAAATTAACCGTTAAAAAATATTTGAAGTGAATTTTCTGACGGGAAAAAAAAGGCACAGAAAAATTCAAAATTTTTCTTCGCTATCCGCAATTCAACTCCGAAATCCACGTGCCAAATTATTTATTATATGTTTGAATAACACAGAAGTAATTTTATAAAATACTATTTTGAATTTTAAATTATTAGGAATAATTTAAATAAAAAGAACGATAAAATTTTTTTATCAGTCAAAAAATGAATTTTTTTTTTAAAGA
>BMAO01012103.1:0-36494 GCA_019973975.1 Trichonephila clavata | reverse complement strand
ATATCTTCATTAAGGACACTTCGAACATCTGGCAGCTCTTTTAGAGACTCATTTTTAAACTCTTTGTCGTAAGCCGATACATTTTTAAATTCTTCCTGAAATAAAACCCCATGACATATCCATATAGTTGTCCATATAGTTGTCCTGGAAAGTAGCCCCATTTCTTTCAAGCCACTCAAGTAATTGCCGACGCTCCTTACCGTTTCCCAGGACAAGTACGTCTGAGATATATCGCCTAGAAGGACCGAAACTCGTGTTGAGTAATACTCCCAACGATTCTCTAAAGATGTCGAGGAGCTCCGTTTTAAAACTGTTATAAAGGTCTGGATTAAGACTCTTAATAACTCTGAGTCGGAGGTGGGCACTGGTTTGGTCTTCCAATGGTTGTTCAGAAACTGGATCGAATCTTCCCACAATTTCGGGTTGTACTGCAGTTCCGGTTCCATCATCGAGATCAGGTTTTCCAAGGCATCCAAATCAGTATGGTTCTCTCCGGCTCCACTAAAAATGAAAAAGTAACACTGAGTATATTACATTATCTATTAACTAATAATATAATCAGGGTTACTTACTTATTCTGAGAAACTAAATTGAGGTCCAGAGTGCAAGGTGAATAGAGGCTTCGTTATACAGGCGTGACAGTAGTTTGCAGGGTTGAGTAATATTTCAATGTTTTCTCTTTTGTAGGCTTCTCATGAACTTCACAAATCTCGAAATCACCTAATGAAGATTCACAACAGTAAGTACACACATGGAAAGTCACATCGTCTTCTTTCATGTAATAGAATTTAAACCAAACATGAGGTTTTCTTTCATGCAAATTAATATAATCCTCGAAATCATGTACAGTCACTTCATTCAATAAATGAGTAAACAAAAGCCTTGACATCGGTGTAGAAACAACCCAGTTGTGGAAATTTACGGCACGGCATCTGATCGTATGTTTTGTATATGGATCATCAGGTTCGCGAGTTTCAATGTCATCAGGTTGTCTCATTGACAAAGCTGGTCCGTCTAACAGTGGTAACCACTTCTTATGCACATTTTCCATCCAGTAATAATAAACATTTTCTAAATCATGCTCACCCAAGTCTTTAAAGCGTTCCATCAAAAAAATTAAGTGATCACATCCAATTATTGCATGATCAACAATTTTCTCTAAGAATAAGCGGCTGAAATACATCTTACCTTTTAGATCTTAGCACAGGCTCTGGTGAAAAGAAATATTTGTTAAACGTTTTATACTACGAGAAAAGAGAATAACATCCTCCTTCATCCTTGCATCGCAAATATAAATATTTTGCAACATTCTATAATAGTCATAAGAATAAATACATACCCATGACGGACATAATGGTCCATATATTTCTTCAAAATATTGTACTGGAACAACTCCATATCTTGTGGTAGTCTTCCTACAATGAAAACATATTTGTTTACTTAATATTTTTTTAAATATTTAAAATGCACATTTTCTACTTAAAATTTCTTATAGTTTTCAAATTGTATATATTTATTTTTAAATAATTATTGAAATTGGGCTACACCTATTTAAAGGTACAAATTACGCAAAATGGATTTTTAAAAATTTTGGTTGTTTTTTTATATTTGTATTCAAAATTTAATAGAAAAGTTGGCTATTTAATTTAAAAGATTTCCAGTTTCCGTACCTTCGGTTAGTGTTTTAGAAGATAAATACAATGTTTTATCAAAATAAGTTTTTTTATTGCAAACTACAATATTTAAAATGTTATATTTTAATAAATTATAAAATTTTCCCTTAACTATAAAATGTTAGATGCAATGTTAACATAACTTCTTAATTCGGCGGCTCATGAGGGTAAAGTACACTGTGCTCATAGTATTTATAGATAATTTGGTCAGGTGGTTAGTCTGACGTGAAACCTTTAACTACCAAGGATGAGTTAGTTA
Source organism: Trichonephila clavata (assembly GCA_019973975.1). Taxonomy (NCBI): domain Eukaryota; kingdom Metazoa; phylum Arthropoda; class Arachnida; order Araneae; family Nephilidae; genus Trichonephila; species Trichonephila clavata. The sequence continues at coordinate 34,562 of BMAO01012103.1, read as the reverse complement.
TTTTTTTTTTGTTTAAATTATCCAAAAAAAAAAAAAAACACGCTAAATAATGGAAATTAGAAATAAAAAATATTCTTACTATTTAAGGGTTCAGATTGGTTAAAGTTTCCATAACTTTGGAAACCTGGTCCTATTTCTCCCCCCCATCTTGTTTGAAAGTTGTTTCGTCTGGAGGCCCGTGGTGGTGAATTTCGTCTGGAGTCCCGAGGGGGTGAATTTCGTCTGGAGTCCGTGGGGGTGATTTCGTCTGGAGTCCCGTGGGGGTGAATTTCGTCTGGAGTCCCGTGGGGTGAATTTCGTCTGGAGTCCGTGGGGGTGAATTTCGTCTGGAGTCCCGTGGGGGTGAATTTCGTCTGGAGTCCCGTGGGGTGAATTTCGTCTGGAGTCCCTCAACGGTTGTGATTCTGGTGGAGGAGGACTTGTGGTTACCTCTTCGTCTCTAGATTCCGTCGCCTGACTTTCTGCACGTGCTATTCTTGTTGTCCTCCTCCGCTTCAACCTTTCAAGTCTCCTTAATCGTCTTATTAGAACGAAGCTTTCTGTAAAATTTATAATTAAGTAATTAAATTTATATAAGTAGCGGTAGAATAACCTTGTTACCCATCCGGTGTAATGGTTAGCGACGCAAATTGTTGTACCATGAGGCTTATAGGTTCAAATCCCGGAGTGGACATGGATGTTTGTAAATGTATAGTGGCATGGAATACTCTAAATAGCTGTTGACCCGCAATTCCTCTCGTAAGGGGATGAGAAATGAAAGGCTCCCAGAGCCCTCAAAATTGGAATGGAACCAAGCCAAATTGTACCGTAATCTGCATGGTGCTCAAAGATACGGCTAACAACAGGTGTACAATATAGCCCTATGCCAGTATAAATTTCGTGAGCTTTGATATGACTACGTCAGACAGGTGACACAACAACACCATAGTCTTTGAGGGCTAAAGCCTAACTTATAAAATTTATAACAAATAAATATTATTTATATAATTAACGAGTACAATAACCTTTGAGAAAAAAAAGATTATTATTTGGACAATTTTTTTAAACACATTATAATAAGAAAATAGTGTAAATAAACATATGCTTAAAAAAATAAGTATAAATCTTACCATGTGACGAACTGTAAGGATTATGAAGCCCTAAATTAAAAATAAAAAACGTAATTAATTAAACATTAATGAACATTATGCATCAAAATATTTTTTGTTAATTATAAAATAGAAAAATATTCTTACTAGGTGACAGATAACTATTTTGAATTCCACTACCTATAAAAAAATGTAAAATTAATTAAACGTTATTCTCGACACTATACATAAAAATTTTATAAATTATTTAAATAAAAAATTACCTGATGGCATGGGATTAACTTGTAAATTATCTATAAAGAAATGTAAAACATTATAAAACAGTATTAATTAAACGTTATTTAACACTATGCATCAAAATTTTTTGTTAATTATAAAATAGAAAAATATTCTTACTAGGTGACAGATAACTATTTTGAATTCCACTACTATAAAAAATGTAAAATTAATTAAACGTTATTCGACACTATTCTTAAATTTTATTAATTATTTAAATAAAAAATTACCTGATGGCATGGGATTAACTTGTAAATTATCTATAAAGAAATGTAAAACATTATAAAAAAACAGTATTAATTAAACATTAATGAACATTATGCATCAAAAATATTTTTATTAATTATACAATAGAAAAATATTCTTACTAGGTGACAGACTATTTTGAATTCCACTACCTATAAAAAAATGTAAAATTAATTAAACGTTATTCGACACTATGTATAAAATTTATAAATAATTTAAATAAAAAATTACCTGATGGCATGGGATTAACTTGTAAATTATCTATAAAGAAATGTAAAACATTATAAAAAAACAGTATTAATTAGACGTTAACACTATGCATAAATTTTTTTTCACCTAAGGGTATAGAATTTGCTTGTAATTCCTCACTTATAAAAATGTAAATCATTATGTCTTCATACTTTAAATAAAAAATGTAATTAAAGTAACAAAACACCTTCAAAAAATTTCTTTAAATTAACCTGAATTTTGCATATAAATGAAAATTTTATAACCTTGGGTCTTAAAAATCGAAAAACACCCAAATAAAATTTCGTAAATGTACATTTTTACCGTTAAAGGGGTATTTATGAAAAAAATAAAAAATTAACCGAGCAAAACGTAATTAAAAAGAAAATATATGTTGACATTTTGTAAACCAAAAAAACAAGGCATTAAATAACTTTTCATATCCTAATTAAAATTTTAACAGATTTAGAGAGATAAAAAACGATATTTCTTTGACCAAAAAAATTTAAGTTTTAAAGGTCTTTAGAAAAATTTTAATAAACACAATTTCTCATAAATAAAAAGTTGTAATGTTCTTACCTTGAGGAATATTTTGAACGGCCGTTTCTATTTCATCATCTAAAATACATTTATTATTAAATATATTTATAAATTTCAAATAAATAAATATTGTTTACATGGAACAATTTCCACAAATTTAAAATAATTTTGGATGTATTGGGAATTTGGCGAGTAATTTTGAACCATAACGAGGACAACACAGGAGCTTTATCACTCCCTCTATATGAATTAATTGTCTGACCTTATATTTTTTAAGCAATACAATCACTTGGTAGTTGAATGTTATTTTTAAAAAAGGAAATGCTAGAGCGTTTCTGAAATGATTTTATTACAGAAATATTTTAACTTTTTTAAGCAGATTCGTACCCAGAATCTCTTTCGAAGAAGGCTCTTCGTCGAATAGTTCTCCTTAAAAACATTCGCACATCTTGACGACTTAAAGGGACTTGACACAATAGGCATTTACGTGGGGAATAAGCACGGAGACAATAAATGTGAAATTCATGTTCACAATCTGAAGTCCATACATTTTCTCGATTTTGTACTAGAGAGTGACGACACAAGAAACATGGGTCCATCTCTTTGTTATTCCTCCTGTAATCCAATAAGTCTTTCCCGGGTGATTCGAAGGTGAACTTTTAATCTTTGTTCGTCCCGCGGTGATATTTTCAGGGTATAAGGCCGATTACAAAGCATTTCATGACCCGTTAATATTCGCAAAAACGCTTCATGTGTCGATTTAGAACGAGTCACGTCAGTAGTTGGAAATGATGGGCGCTGGATAAAACGAACACCTTACTACTTCAGAAAAAAGGTCTCCTTTACCTGAGTAAAATTTTTTCAGTCATCTAAAGCATGATGTGTAGCGATGATGATCTTTGAATGTGAAATTTGCAGAAAGCAAGAAAATTCAGGTTTGTGAAAAGAAAAACTCAAATTTCCTCTGATCAAAAAATTATTAGACGCTGGGTAATCACGAATTCGTTAGAGAAATACTCATTGAAAAATTCACGAATTTACAAAAAGGATTAGTTTCTGAATTGAAAATTAAATTGTAACTTACTGTCAGTCCATTGCTTGAAGAACGGTTGATGAAGCTGTGCTGAAATGTTGAAGTTTTGCAGCCTGTAGAGCTTCTCATGAGTAGATCGGTTTTAAAACAACGAACCACTCACTCATCAGGAGCTCTTCAGGCCCTTCGCCTGAAGCCGAAAGAGAACTGAATTAAAAAATATGAATAGAAAAGAAACATACCCCCAAAACAAGAGCTGAAACAGCAGCAAATGGAACCTGAACTCCAACACTAATTGCAGCATGTGAATTTAAAACCAACATATGGCAAAAGTGAAGGAGATCTGGTTTTTTTTATTTATTTATTTATTTAAGAAATGCTACCGGGAAGGACTTGATATCTAGCTCACATTCGTGTCACGCAAGGAAGGAAACCCGGGAAACTTCCAAGCAGCTAGTGAAAATTGTAACACAATATTCATTATAAAAAACTACATGTATTAAAATCAAGAGTATTTAGACGATGGTAGACTTTTTTAAAAATAATAATATCCTTAAAATATAAGAGTTGCATAAATATGAGTTTACACCAAAACACAATAAAGCTATAAGAGTTGCATAAAATATGAGTTTACACCAAAACACAATAAAGCTATAAGAGTTGCATAAAATATGAGTTTACACCAAAACACAATAAAGCTATAAGAGTTGCATAAAATATGAGTTTACACCAAAACACAATAAAGCTAGGAAAGTCCAGCATGTCTTCAATAAGATAAAACAACAATCTATACAATCATTAATATCAAGAATGACAATTCAAATATTTAGACGATGGTAGACTTTTTAAAAATAACAATATCTTTAAATTATAAGAGTTGCGTAAAATATGAGTTTACATCAAAACACACAATAAAGCTAGGAAAGTCCACCATGTCTTCAATAAGATAAAACAATAGTCTACACAAATAATTTCCACAAAATATGTAATCATTAATTTCAATAAGGAAAAAGAGAACATTTCATCATTAGTTAATATTCATAGCAATAAATAAAAAATTCTTCATTTGTGTTTCGTTAAATAAAAATGACCGTATGGAAGACAGCTAATACCATCATCCTGAATGAAATTTTTATCATAAAATGGCGTTAAACTGAGCTTATTTTGTTTCACCGTTTCAATGCTATGATGCTTCGTTGTTATATTTTGTTGTTGATGTCTCAAAAAAAGTTTATCATTTAAAACAGATTTATATAGATCTGCAGTGAATCGTTTTACTTGTTCTTTTTTTATACCCTTCGCTGTTTTTTTGGATTCCTCACCGTGCACCAAGCAGTACATCTTACATTTCAATGCAATGAACTCTTTTATTGGAGAGGTTGTTTCACATTGAAGTGCTCCTAAAATACCCTTATTTTCTGAACTAAAGAGCTCGTGGTCAGTTGGGAAGTCCATGATGGAGTTAAATTTAGTTTTTAGATCAGTGTAAACGTTAGGAGCTCTAATCTCTAAATACAGACTATCTGTATCCGTATACAGCAAACTGCATTTATTTTTATAATTTTTTTTGAAATAATCATAATACAAATTATACATATGTAATTTTGAAAGCTCTAGAATGGTGAAACCGATATAAATGGGTTTGTCAAGACATAAATTTTTTTTAGTCATTTTAAATACTGAAAATTCTTCATTAATTATTTCAAAATTTTCTAGTAATGGACTTAAAAGTTTTTTTTGACACTGTTTCAAAGTGAAGGCTCCTTCAATTTGAAGACGTTTTCTAGGATTTTGTAAACTCTTTCCGAACCAAGCGTTATTCATAAGCTTAAATAAATCTCTCTCAAATAGATGTTTTGTGGATTGTCTTTTGTCATTGTTAAAGATAACATATGGTTTTAACCACGGTTTTTGTCTAAAACTTAAAATGTTATGAATTTTTTGAAGAACCATACCTTTTTCCAAATAGAACTTTAAATTTAAATAATGTACAACGTAATTATATTTTGTATGAAAGCTAGGTGTGAGTTTACGATTTTGTTTTGAAAATTTAATTCCGTGATTTTCTATCAATTTTGTTTGATACCGATAAAGCATATCAAATTGTATCACAGTATGATCAGGTGCGAGTGGAAAATCATGTAGATCATGCAATTCAGGTGGATACAAGAGATCAACCTCTAAAAAGTATCCAACATCATCATTTGCTGATAAGTTGAAAACATTGAAATCTTTTATTTCAGATGCAGTTAAAAATTTGAAATTGCTAATATAGGAAGGGACTGGGTCATGGTGTACCCGTATAAATTGTTAGCATCTACTGCAATAATGTATGTCTCTTCACGTTTTGCGTCGTACGTTTCGGGAACAAAGCGATTGTTACAGCATGAATATCTTTTTCCTACATGGCATATTCCACCACGAATATTATCTTCAATCCACAAATACATGTTCACATCTGTAAATAATTCTAACTCTGCTTTTGTGTAGTTTAATCCTGCGTTCCAAGTTAAGTCTGCAGCAGTTATGAAATGACAGGGATCTAAATTGTAGTAAGCCATGCATTTTTGTCTAAAGGATGTAAAAATTTCAGCGAGTAAAACAACATCTAATTGTTGATATAGCTTTAAGTAATTGCCAAATGTTTTGCAATTAAATGTTCTAAATATTAATTGTGCAAGAATGTATTCGTCGTCTGATATGTGACTACTTGTTAAAGCATTGTAAAATGCTTCTTTTTTAGGTAAACAATTTTCATTTAGAACAGTTGGACTTGAAAAGTACGAATACGGAAAGACACCTTTTCTTTTTAAGAGAAACCTATTTTTTTCGTTGAAATAAAACTAATTGAAAATAGTAAAAGTATGATTCGATAGAACTAAGTTCTCTACCAATGTAGCTAAAGACGTGCTAAGGAACTGAAAACTATCAAGAAATTTAATCTGATCGATTTGAAACGTAGGGAATTTTTGCGAATTTACAGGAATTATGCTGATTGATTTTGCATATTTGCTATTCAATTTTTTTAATATGAGGTGTGAATCGTAACCTCTTAAATTATGTATTATTACTGGTATAAAAAATGTTTTTCGATATAAGAGGTTACATTTATTATGGGCATGACCTCTAAAGAGAGATGTAAAATGATTGTGATCTCTCACAATTTTATCAGTTTTTAAAAATTTTTTACCACAGATATGACATTTGGTGCTGCTAGGTTTATCACATGGAGCTATAGGCAAAATTCTATGCATTTTATCAATCAATTCAGAACACAATATTTTTAATTTGTAAAGAAAATTTTCAACTGCATCTTCTCCGCAATAATAGTGATTATAAATTATAGTGTCGTTGTAATCTAAACATAATATACTATAACTATAAGGGACGTGCTGTTCTACGACACACGTAAAGTTTGTGTTCGTGTTTGGCATTGTCGTTGACACTGGAATGAGCATGCATTCGAAATCGCAATATATGGAAAAAGGGTGGTAAGAAGATTTTGCAAAATTAGTAAACTTAATTATATTTTCTCCGATATTAGGCATTGTAACTCTTTGAGGATTGACTTTTACACAAAGAGTTTTGTGTAAATTCAAAGATGATTGACGTTGAAATCCTACGAGACAATTTTCACAAAATTTGTGAATGCCCTTTGTTGTTAAAAGGCTGTTGAATTTTTTTATTAAAAAATAATGACCATTATACAATAACAGATTAATTCTAATTCCAGACATTTTACTGATATATAAAGGAAATATTTCTTTGTCAAAACCGTATACATTTATTTTAAGAGCGTTAACTTTTTCAAATTTTTTAATTTCTGAAACTTTTACAGGAAATCGAAGAAATTCTTGTTTTATGAAACGAAGAAACTTGTCGTATCTTTTAGCAATTGTAGAATTATTGATACATGGGTATAAAGCAGCAACTATGCAGTACAAAAAACATTTATCGTTCTTACATTTTATATTTAAAAGAGCTTTTTTATTTTTTAATTTTTGTGGCAAGCGAACATTTTCACAACCTCCTCGATTTTCATTATAATTTCCAAGATGTATATCAATGTGTTGAATTTTTTTTATAACCCATCCGCTGCCATTTTTGATAAAATTTTCAATGTCATTTTTTATTTTGACAAACGCGTTGTCAACTGATCTAAATATTTGGTATCTCGAAAGTATTCTTTCTGCTTTTGAGCAGAAATAGAAAACTTGAGTAACTTCCTCACTTTCTACCTCATGTTTAAAAAGTACACTTAAACATAATATTAAACGTAATCTTAAGGAAACTGAATTGTTGATTGTATGAAAAATGTGTGAGCGAGAGTCTCTATGCAATACATCAGGGTCTTCTGCGTTTACTATAGCCCGATAGCTACGCATGTAGCCTTTGAACGCAGATCTTATGATATTAAATTTCATTCTCGAAAATTAAATAGAAGTTTAACGAAAGATGAAATGAAGAATTTCTTATTTAATTGCTTATACTGCAAGAACAACAATTGCTCTTTTCATATTGTGCTTAATACACTCTTTAGATTTTCTCAGAACACGAGGTGACTGATGTTTTTCACTCTCTCGTTACTCTATGCCTGAGTTTGATGGTTGATCCTTTACATATTGTACCAGCGTTTCCACAGCTTTAAGCAAAATCGGTAGTTGATCCAAAGCCAGGTTGAAGCGGTTTCTTACATCCCCATCCACCGTCTTACTAAACGCTACGTAGTAAGACTTTCTGAATTCTTTAATCTCGACACCCACTCCTTTGCCTAAGTAAATGGAGTAGGGTTGTATCTTCAGTTCATCAACAGAAGTCGATGGAGGGCTCAAATTTAAGTCGAATGCAGCGTGAGTGGGTTTTTTCTTTGCAATTTTTTTGGGTATGAGGTATTCTACATCTTCATCCTTATCTGATAAAATGTGTTTTACTTTCTTCCTATCTGAGAGAAGAGTGGAAAAAATAACTTTTTCAGACACTCATCTTTATATAGCTAAGACTTACAGAAATTTTTTCGTTATCCTTAATAATTCATAATAAATGTTTACTACTTAGAGAAAAGAAAAATAAAGAATAGAAAACATGCGTACCGTCTTTGCTTGTCATCTTGGGTGTCATCTTGTGTGACATCTTGTGTGATGGCTGGCCAGTTGAGACTGATTTGAGATTTTGATTCAGCTGTATATATACACATTTTCAAGATGTATCACCTTGAATTTGACACCTACTTTGTATGGCTCTAAACAAATCGCTTAATGAGCTCATTTACATTAAAATAGATGAAGGATATAGTTTTTCTCGAAATCATTAGAATTAATGAAGGTTATTTAGTTAGTTTATCCAAAAAAACATGTTTTTTTAACTTCAATGTTGTTGCTATGCATATTTTTTATCGAAAACACAAGGACAAAAACAGAAATAAACAGATCTGAAGTGAGAAAGAAATGTTTCTTTATTTTTAATTCTTAGAAAATTACAACTTTAAGAATATTATTTTACAGTCATAAATTGTTTACAGAAGATATATTTACACAAAAACATAAAGTACAATAATTAATAATTCCAATATTTTCAACATTTACAAAACAATAGCTAGTTCAACAAAAAGCTTTAATCGATGTATATGGTTATAACACAAGAAATATCAAATATACATTTCCAACAATTTCATCTAAGTCTTTTGAGAATGTCACCAATTGCAAAACATTCTTCAATACTTTGCAGGAAACTATTTCTTTGAAACACATGAGTATACAATTCATAAGCTTTCACATCCTTCTTCTTCCAAAAGCAAACTGTTTCAATTAAGCAATTTGACGTTGCTGAATGCATGGCATATTATGAAGCTCTCTAACTATATCATTGTTATTCAGAACTTTGAAGTAGGCGACTTTCAATTTGTGGTCCACTTCATCCATTGAATGCATTTGAAATGTGCTTGCTGCCTGAACACAAGATATCGTATTTTCGTAAAGTGTGTCGGTGAAGCAAGTGATTGTGTAAGTATTAGATGGTCCATTGTGGTTTAAATACAGCAATCGAGGCCAAATTACTCCTTTTTGCATCCGCATGCCCTTCGGTCTCGCCTAGTCATTGGTCAGAGACCAAGCGCAAAGTTACAAAAGTTAAAATTCTCCCCAAATTTATGAGTCTATTCAACTTTCATGATCGTTGAAAACTCAGTGACAGCCAGCGCTGGGACCCCGGTTCAGGAATCCGACCACATCCTGTAAACAAGGGGAATACACAAATTACATGTGTATTGGGGGCCATCTTCAAACCCGATCAGCATCCAAGCTTCCAAGCCTCCCATCACTTAATATTTTTTTAAATATTTAAAATGCACATTTTTTACTTAAATTTTCTTATAGTTTTCAAATTGTATATATTTATTTTTAAATAATTATTGAAATTGGGCTACACCTATTTAAAGGTACAAATTACGCAAAATGGATTTTTAAAAATTTTGGTTGTTTTTTTATATTTGTATTCAAAATTTAATAGAAAAGTTGGCTATTTAATTTAAAAGATTTCCAGTTTCCGTACCTTCGGTTAGTGTTTTAGAAGATAAATACAATGTTTTATCAAAATAAGTTTTTTTATTGCAAACTACAATATTTAAAATGTTATATTTTAATAAATTATAAAATTTTCCCTTAACTATAAAATGTTAGATGCAATGTTAACATAACTTCTTAATTCGGCGGCTCATGAGGGTAAAGTACACTGTGCTCATAGTATTTATAGATAATTTGGTCAGGTGGTTAGTCTGACGTGAAACCTTTAACTACCAAGGGATGAGTTAGTTATTTTTTTTTGTTTAAATTATCCAAAAAAAAAAAAACACGCTAAATAATGGAAATTAGAAATAAAAAATATTCTTACTATTTAAGGGTTCAGATTGGTTAAAGTTTCCATAACTTTGGAAACCTGGTCCTATTTCTCCCCCCCATCTTGTTTGAAAGTTGTTTCGTCTGGAGGCCCGTGGTGGTGAATTTCGTCTGGAGTCCCGTGGGGGCGAATTTCGTCTGGAGTCCCGTGGGGTGAATTTCGTCTGGAGTCCCGTGGGGGTGAATTTCGTCTGGAGTCCGTGGGGGTGAATTTCGTCTGGAGTCCCGTGGGGGTGAATTTCGTCTGGAGTCCCGTGGGGGTGAATTTCGTCTGGAGTCCCGTGGGGGTGAATTTCGTCTGGAGTCCCTTGGGGGTGAATTTCGTCTGGAGTCCCGTGGGGGTGAATTTCGTCTGGAGTCCCTCAACGGTTGTGATTCTGGTGGAGGAGGACTTGTGGTTACCTCTTCGTCTCTAGATTCCGTCGCCTGACTTTCTGCACGTGCTATTCTTGTTGTCCTCCTCCGCTCCAACCTTTCAAGTCTCCTTAATCGTCTTATTAGAACGAAGCTTTCTGTAAAATTTATAATTAAGTAATTAAATTTATATAAGTAGCGGTAGAATAACCTTGTTACCCATCCGGTGTAATGGTTAGCGACGCAAATTGCTGTACCATGGGGCTTATATATATATATATATATATATATATATATATATATATATATATATATATAGGTTCAAATCCCGGAGTGGACATGGATGTATAGTGCCTTCGCGGCATGGAATACTCTAAATAGCCGTCGAGCCGCAATTCCTCTCGTGATGTTGGTGGAAGGGGATGAGAAATGAAAGGCTCCCAGAGCCCTCAAAATTGGAATGGGGAACCGAGCCAAATCGAACTGTAACCTGCATGGTACTCAAAGGTACGGCTAACAACAGGTGTACAATATAGCGCTATGCCAGTATAAATTTCGAGGGCCTTTATATGACTACGTCAGACAGGTGACACAACAACACCATAGCCTTTGAGGGCTAAAGCCTAACTTATAAAATTTATAACAAATAAATATAATTTATGTAATTAACGAGTACAATAATCCTTGAGAAAAAAAAGATTATCATTTGGACAATTTTTCAAGCATATTATAATAAGAAAATAGTGTAAATAAACATAAGCTTAAAAAAATAAGTATAAATCTTACCTAGTGTTAATCATAAGGGGATTATAAAGCCCTAAATTAAAAATAAAAAAACGTAATTAATTAAACATTAATGAACACTAGGCATCAAATTTTTTTGTAAAGCTGTTAATTATACAATAGAAAAATGTTCTTACTAGATGATAGAGAATTTGTTTGACCTATTTGTCCACTACCAGTAGTATGGGTTTGATGGCTGTCAGATAAAAAGTGCCTTTCTCGAGATGATGGCTGTCAGATAAAAAGTGTCAGTTGGTATAGAATCAAGAATTGAGAAGAACATTATACTCTTATGATATGTTCTCTATATTTTAAAAATCGGATAAGAAATAAGTAAAATTGTTATCTGTGTACGGTCAGTAGAACGACTGTTGCTTTAATCGACTCTTGGAGACGAAAGAAAAGAAGTATTGCATTAATGGAGCAATATACCTCTTTTCTTCCATCAACGAGAAACCGATGCATCACCTTCTCTGTTATATGAAAGTTCTAACTGCTATTGTGAATGTGATTGCGATGATCATGTCTCTTGCGCTTCCATGTGGACCCAAAGGAGGTGGCAAGACTCCACTCGTTTTTTTTAAATTTATAGCAGAAGTTTCACCTAATTCACATTATTTGCATCGTCATGAGATTTCATTACGTTGCAAATGTTGAATTAAGTCCTATTCCTCTGTGAAAATTAAAGCTATATATGGTAGAATAATAAACGATATACTTATATATTTTCATTTCACAGAAATTAATTATCTAAAAATTAATATCCGCCGATACCCTTTTTTTATTTTTATTTCTAAAACATTATTTAGTTTATACATGTATTTCTCAATTCACTCTGAACATGTTAAAAAGCTATATAGGCAATAATAAAGAGAAAATTGAATGCAAATTAATTTTTATTTTACTCAAGAAAACAGTATTATACAAAAATCACTAATCATTAAATTGATTCATTACAAAATATCTGAATAAGGATTATATGTGTTAATAATACATACAACTATGATACACTTTCATGGAAGAATTGTTCGATACTGGTTCGCATTTTTTTTGCGTTACAGACTGAGGAAAACCATGAAAAAACTACAGTCCAACCAGTTTGCTATAGAAATCATATATATATATACATATATGTATACATATACAAGCATGTAGAGAAAAAAAAACTAAGAAACGTTTCCTTCCCCTAACGCGGTAACTTATACATTGATTAATAAATCTCTTTCTATTATTTGGAAAATTTTTAAAAAATTATCCTTAAGAAAAAAAATAAAGGCAAACAAAGTTGCTATTATATTATTTAATCAACGAATAATGACAAAAGCATTTCCCTGTAATACCATCATCATTTAAATACATTTTGTCGTAAAACGGAGATAAAGAAATTTTGTTTGTTACAGTTGTAGACAGAGTATGTGCTTTAGACTGTATAGAAAATTGCTTGTGGCGAAGCAATGTTTCATTAAATAAAGTGTTTTTAAAATTTTCATGCGTTATGTTTTTTAAACAGCTTTGTTTTACTCCTTTTGCTTTTTTTGTTTCAGAATTTTCACATTTGTAGCTGTACATTTTACATCGTAAGCCGATAAACTCTAGAATTGGCTGAGATTTTGTCTCATCCTTTAAATATCCTAATTTATTGTTGTTTTCAGAATTAAAAAATTTACTTGTTGATGGATAATTGCTGAGATCCATGATGTCAGAAAATTCATTTTTAAAATCTTTATAAACGTCATTTGTAAATATCTGCATATATAAAGAATTCGTATCAGTGTACAAGAGCTTACAATTCTTCTTATAATATTTTTTGAACTTTGAGTAGTATAAAGTATACATATGCAGCTTGGCTAATTCGAGCACACAAAATCCTACGTAAATCGGTTTATCAAGTATTAAATTAATTCTCTTCATTTTAAAGATAGCGAAGTTTTCGTTTATGCTTTCAAAATATTCGAGCAGAGGGTATGCTAAATTTTTGCGACATTCAGCCGGTGTATAAGAGCAGCTTTTAAATTTATTCTCTTTCTAACGTTCTGGCCCCCTCAGGGGGCTCACCTTCTTTAGGTGAGTACGGGTGTCACAATCCCGAGGTGCCCTAGGGATCTTTTCCTTTTCCCAAGGGGTTTACTGTCTTTGGTAAACACGGGCTTCACAATCCCGGGGTACCCTAGTGATCCTTCTCTATTTTCGACCCTCCTTCTCGTCATTACTTTCATTCTTCTCTCCTTTCCCGTCTAGACAACAGATTAAGATTTTTTTAAATATACATGATTATAAAATCGAAAATTCCTTTTTTGTGATTAAATCCTATTCTTTATATATATTTGTTATTAACACAGTTTTGTTTTTAATTTGTGATACATTAATTTGGTTCCTTTATTATTGATTTTATTTTCGATATTCGTATTGTTTTACTAACACCGATGTTTGTCAACCCGCATGTTTGCCGTGTGTGGTGTCCCGTAAGGAGGAAAATGGTGTCCTGGGGATACCTTTTGCGTACCCTTTGGCCCACGCTTCGCTGTAGACGGGTGGCAGGAGTGAGCCCGCTCCTGTCAATCGGCTGGTGATAAGTCTTTTCGGAGACATTGCTGTAGGGTTAGTGCTGCAGATAAGGGGTGGCGGGTTTACCCGTTGGATCCTCGCCCTGATGCTGTAGCACTATATTCTGGGTGTACTCCAGGTAAGCGCCGTGCCTGGCTTTTGCCAGATGACCGGCACACTGCCTCCCTTGTTGGACTCCGTGGTGGGTGGAGGCACGCCAGAATGAATGTTTTTCTACGCTTATGGATCCAATTCTGATGTGCCCGGGTAAAGGCCTTATTTTACCCACATTAACCGTTGATCAAATTGCAACACATTCACCTTTTTTACTTATTTCCATGCCAAATAATCAAATGTCTACCAAATCTCCTTTCGCAATTTATAAAGCTCTAATAGGATAGGTGGTGAACCGAAATCTATAAAACGATTGAGGTCCGGGGATCTACTTATCGAAACCAATTCTGCAGTACACAAACAAAGTCTTTTTTACTTGCAAAAACATTTCTTGATTCTCCTGTAAGTATCAGCCCACATAAACATCTTAATGCATCCCGCGGTGTCATATCTGAACCTGATCTGTTGACCACCTCTGAAGCGGAAATCCTTGAGGGATTTTCCGACCAGGGTGTAATACAGGTCGAAGAATCACAATAAAAATAGATGCAATATTATTCCAACCAAACACTTAATTTTAACCTTCAATAGCCCAAACTACCCACATCCATAAAAGCCGGCTACCTCAACTGTAAAATACGCCCATACATACCGAATCCTCTGCGCTGTTTTAAGTGCCAGAGGGGTTCGGGCATTCACAAACTTCCTGCCGTGGACAACTTACTTGCTCTAGATGTGCATCTGTTGGACATGCTTCCACAGATTGCATTCTAGAGCTTAAATGTTTTAACTGCTCTCAACCCCATTCCACCGATTCAAAACTGTGCCCAAAATGGAAATTAGAAAAGAATATCAACAATAAAAACTAACAAAAATATATCATATGTAGAAGCGCGAAAATTAATATCCCCGCAATTATCTCAAATCTACGCTCAGGTTTTGCTAAACCATTAACTGTAAACAATTCCTCACAAACAGATGAAAATATTACCAAAATAGTTTGCCCACCATTAAAATTGTTACAACCTACAAAATATCCGTTCCAAAACCAATGCCATTGATTGGCGCAGCTTAGCCGAAATCGGCTCTTGCGCCATTAAACCCTACACTCACTCACTCACTCACCCAAAACCAATGCCATCCTGAATTCCTACAGTTAACAAATCATGTACCTTAACTCAAGCACAACTCATTCCATCCTTATCTTCTGTTACTATTGCATCATCATCATCAGATTCTCAGCCACCTATTCCTTTGTTTACTAATGCTCCCTCCACGTCGAATAGTGTTCTTGAATCTGTCGCATTATCCTCATCCAAACAAACACCTTCCTCTTCTACATGCCCCATTTCTACAGTCTCACCCGCCACATCTACTAGTCTATCTACCTCAGTTGCATCTTCCTCATCCAGTAAAGCACCTTCTTCATCCACAGTATCAATGTTTACACCTTTAACAACTGAAGCAAGTCCTGTTCTTCAAACTACTACCACTATTTCCAATACCATACCTTCCACAACTCAGGCTTCAAAACCTCGTAACAAAAAGCGGCCCCGTCGTGATTGAAGATAACATGCTCGGTTATAGGCTCGACACTTCTTGCAGTGTTTTCACTGCCATATACCGTGCACTTCAATTAATCGACTCCTGTTCACCTCGTAAATACTGCATCTATACTGATAGCATGAGTGTATTGGAAGCGCTTGAAAATTACAACGATCGGCGTCATCCAGTGGTATGTAATGCACTCGACAACGTTAGTCGACTATATAGCAAGGGTTTTGATATATTGTTTTGCTGGCTGCCCAGCCACGTAGGGATTATTGGCAATGAGCAGGCGGACAGTGCGGCTCGGTCGGCGACGACCTTTTTGCCACTAGCTGTTCCGCTATCAGATATGAAGCGTGTCCTCCGGCATCATATTTTTACAGCATGGCAGGAATCATGGAGTCAGCAGTTGGATAACAAACTGCACTCTGTGAAACCTGTCATTGGAGCATTTCCTGTGATGTCAATGCGAAGGACTGATGTCAAGTTGACTCGTCTTCGCATTGGTCATACTCGGTTCACACACAGACATTTGTTGTTGGGGGAAGATGCTCCTCAATGTCCTTCATGTAAAGTTTTGTACACAGTGCGTCACATTTTAATCGATTGTCCTGTTTTTAAGCATCATCGTATCATTTTTTTTCATACATCTGTTTTATCCTTGTCTGACTTGGTGGGGGAAACCCCCCACCAAAATCTGATTGCTTTTATTTTTTAAAATTGGATTTTTATATTTAATTTGACCGAATTGTTTTGAACTGTTTTAACATTGATTTTTATGTATGTGCATGCAGGCATGCACATAAAGTTATACATACATATATCTATATACTTTATCTGCATTTTTAAATTGATATTTTAACAAACGTGTGGCGCAGTTTAGCCAAAATTGGCTCTTGCGCCATTAAACACCACAATCACTCACTCACTCATTCATTGTTGTACAGAATTCATTTTTCAAAAAATTAGTTCTTATTACTTTTTTTATTACATAAAAATTTTTAGTGAGTTACATACTGGTTCACAAGATTCTAGTGGGTCTGGTGACTCTTCTGTTGACTCCCCTGTTGGTTACGTTGACTCTTCTGATGATTCTCCTGTTGGTTTTGGTAACAGTTCTACGCACACAGCTGCTGGTAACTCTCCTTGTTGGTCATCTTTTTTTGACTTAAGAATATCAATAACGAGCTCTTGATTAGCACATATTTTATCCAAAATCGCGTTCAACAGAAGGCTTTGAATGTTCATCCATATTGAATGTTTGTTCATATGGAGAATATGTTCATTTAAAAAGAGTTTTAACACTTTTTTTTATGATTTCCAAGTTATTGCAAGTTTTATTTCTAGAATAAATGAGCATTGCTTTCTCATCTCATACATTCATCGTTTGAGGTATAGTTCTTTTCTGTCGTTTATAAAATTTGTATTTATTATTTTTTAATCTATATACATGTAATGTATTTTTAAATAAAATTTTCTTCTATATTTTTAACATTTTTTTATAAATTTATCGTATAAATCATTATTTAAAGCTTTTACCATCAGATTGAAATTTTTCATTCAATTCGTTTTTAATACAATTTTCCATCTCGTTGTCTAATTTAGCCTTTTAACGGTATGGGTAGAAGCTTCGTTGTTGGGTCGTTTTAAAGCATATTTCTTTACATAACATGAGGACATTACTTGATTGATAATCCAGTTTTTAAATCGAAACGAACTTTGATCTTTTGTAGGCATTACTAAAAATGTTTTTTTTAAATCTTTTTCGCTTATAAGTTCATTTTCAGAAAACAAATGAGAAAAATTGCTCAATTCTTTCCATTTTTTAATTTCATTACATTTTAATATTTTTCTAAAACATGAACTATATTTGTTATTAAGCAAATTATTTTTTTCATTCGAACCAAGCCACTTTACCACTGTCAATATGCACAACTATAATAACATACCTTTCTTCGTCATTGAAAACATTCAAATATGTTTTGGTGGAATGGAAGAAAATTATACTATTACTTTTAAGTTTGTATTATAAGGTTAATAAATTTTATGTTTTCCGAAAGCAAAGTTTGAAATCCGGAATTTTCTTCTGAAATCAGACGAAATTGGCGAGAGAATGATAAGATGTTGAGTAATTGATTATTCGAAACCCTAGTGGCTGCCGAAACATATTTTTACCCTATAGAACAAACACTACATAAACTTTCGAACACACACGTATTTGAGTACCATCCAACGTGTACACGTGCCATTTATTAGCAATACAATGCATAAAGCTTTCTAATTCACCACGTTCTGTGCAATCTTGCGCTTTCTGCAATAACATAAAATCTTTATCAGATATTTTATGAGGGGCGAAATTCCACTTCTGGTACAAACGAATACCATTCATAATGATGATATAAATAATCATGTTCACAGTTACCACTTAATCCAATTTTCAACTTATTCGAGCTTAATTGTACTGGAGCGCAGGCATTAAATTATTATTCGTAATAGCCCTGGTAAAACACGAAGAACGTAACTATATCTTGCAAGTTTATGTTCTTTCCATTCATTAACAGCATGCTGTCTAATAGTTTTAGGCAAAGGTTCAATTTTCTTTAAGAAATCGATCAAATTTTCACTATCTTCAATAATATTCCGCACACAAACATCAAACAAAGCACTAAGGGAAGAAACAGAATTCGTTTTACCTTAGAAAGCAACAACACTAAAAAAACACCAAACACTTGGTTTGAGGTTCAGTACTCATACTAAGAAGGAAGCAAACGAGAAAAACAAGACTTGAAAAAAAAAAACGTATCTTTGATAAAAAAAAAAAATGGGTTGGGTCAAATAAATCCGTGGTGCTTCATCTTGTTTTTTTCGACCTCGTCCTACGACGACACGTGGCGCATCACATGATTGGTCTCGTCAAGGGCCATTTCAAAGTGGTTATTCAAATTTGGTAATCGGTATAACGCCTACGACATTCCAAAGTAGATATCCAAATTTGGTAATCGGTATCACGCCCACGTAATTCAAAGGAGTCAGGTCAAGGACGTTCCAAAGTAGTTATCCAAATTTGGACATCGGTATTGCGTCAAAGATGTTTCAAAATAGATATCTATATTTGGTAATCGCTATCACGCCTGCGTCATTCACAGCTTGGCAATCGGTAACAATCGGTAATTTTCCGATGAGAAACAAAATTAAAGCCACATTGCATTCTTTTTCTCCTCTGAATTTTATTATTTTGTTAATTATTTTATTCATCAGTAACTTTACTAAATTTAAATTAAATTTCTCTCATCTGGAAATTGTGTTTTTTGATATGCCGGCCACACATCAGGATTCACTGTTTCTAGAACATAATGAATATTTTCAAAAATAGTATAATGATAGATACGTAGGATTTCTTAAAAATGTACACACAATCAATCACACAATGGAAAAAACAATTCTGACAAATAAGTATAATTTTACTATTTGAAACAAAAATAAATAAATGTTTTTAAAAAATATTAGCAATTTCTTTAAAACTAGTGTGAATTACAGAAGACTTTTACTTAAATGTAAAACAAGAACAAAATGGATAATGTATGGGTTAATGCAAATATAGTATAGCACCCAATCTTTAAGTAGTTACTCAATTCTTAAGAAAAATTTCTGTTTTTATAAAGCTACTACACAATATATCAAGATAGAATCGTTTCAAATACAATACACAAAAATCACAGCTAAAAAAAGTTGATCTTAAATTTACAAATTTTAAAGATGGATTATATTTCACTAAAACGTAGTTTTTCAGCAGTTTAAATTTTTTTATTACCTGCTCCATCCAGCATATAAGTTCAAGTAACATAAATGAATTAGTTCAGCTTCTGGACAATTTAAACAAAAACACAGTCAATTGACAAAGAATTTAAGCATCACAATACAAACCAATTCTCAAAATTTTCTTTCCTTTATAGCAAGAATTACATACTTCATACAAATGTGCATTAAGTTAAATATAATTTAAGAAGTTAAAAATTTAAAAAATTCACGACGTTCAAATCAAATTTCGAAAGGCTTCAGCTGTTAAGGCCGCCTTTACCACTTGTATTTTTTTGTCAACTTGGCGGGCGCCTTGGCATCCTCTGAATCTAGAGCTTCGTCTATAGAATGACATATTTAGATAGGTGGAAATCGTCGAATTAGTTTTTATATTAAAATAGCTTTCCATGAAAAAGTTTCTTTTTTTTTCAATGTTCTTTTACGTGATCTTGAAAAACACTGTTTGCTTTTTTTAAAGCATTTAACTGATCAATATGCAGATAAGGTCTATTCATCACTTCATTGCTTATGCACTTAAGTAAACTAGGATAATAAGATTATCTGTACGCCTTTAAAGCAATCGCGATTCCTTTGCCTAGGTAAGCGCTGATTGGTGGAATCATCTTTATTTCTTCGGCTGGATCAGCAAAATCTATAATCATATCGGAACTTATTTTTCTCTACAGGGGATATGTGTTTCGCTAAAAGAAATGCGACAAATTACACTGTTGGCCACCGTAAATGCAACACCAAGAAAAACAAGAGATATCACAACAAAATTTATTTTGTACATAACATAACATCCTGGACTGTGTCACTGGAGCAAGTTAAAAGTAAATTGGGCTTTTATAAATTCTCCAGATTTCAATCATCTCAAGATATATGGTGAATAAGTATGTCGCCGAATATTTTAATCATAAATCTTATAGTATCTTGGTTTAGCCGAATATTCGTCCGTCTAAAAAATATAAATAGTTTCGCAAATATAAATAGTTTGCATCGTAAATATAAATAGTTTGCAATATTCTAATAATAGTTATAAGAATAAATACATACCCATGACGCACGTAATGGCCCATATATTTCTTCAAAATATTGTACTGGAACAACTCCATATCTTGTGGTAGTCTTCCTACAATGAAAACATATTTGTTTACTTATGATGCAGCGCTACTAATTTTACTTTAAACTAACATCTTAACAACTACTCAGGTTCGATTATTTAATTCAATCTGCATCATGATAGTGGCTAGTACTTAAAATGAGTTATTGAGACAACGCAAAACTAATGACATTACTCGCTTTAAAATTAAATTAATTAGTTTATTTCAATTAAAAAACACATTACGAAATTAAGATTAAACAATATTTACAAGCAGTTAAAATTTCACTTATCTGAAACGGATGGGAGGCTGGCATGGTCCCGGACGGTGCGAAGTTTCCTAAAAAACAGGGGATTAAAGTGTCATAGTTAGAGTGAATATTCTGCCGAAAATTGTTTCGGCTCCTGTTTTTAAGTGAGGCCAAATTACCCCTTTTGCATCCGCATGCCTTTCGGTCTCGCCTAGTCATTGGTCAGAGACCAAGCGCAAAGTTACAAAAGTTAAAATTCTCCCCAAATTTATGAGTCTATTCAACTTTCATGATCGTTGAAAACTCAGTGACAGCCAGCGCTGGGACCCCGGTTCAGGAATCCGACCACATCCTGTAAACAAGGGAATACACAAATTACATGTGTATTGGGAACCATCTTCAAACCCGATCAGCATCCAAGCTTCCAAGCCTCCCATCACTTAATATTTTTTTAAATATTTAAAATGCACATTTTTTCTTAAATTTTCTTATAGTTTTCAAATTGTATATATTTATTTTTAAATAATTATTGAAATTGGGCTACACCTATTTAAAGGTACAAATTACGCAAAATGGATTTTTAAAAATTTTGGTTGCTTTTTTATATTTGTATTCAAAATTTAATAGAAAAGTTGGCTATTTAATTTAAAAGATTTCCAGTTTCCGTACCTTCGGTTAGTGTTTTAGAAGATAAATACAATGTTTTATCAAAATAAGTTTTTTTATTGCAAACTACAATATTTAAAATGTTATATTTTAATAAATTATAAAATTTTCCCTTAACTATAAAATGTTAGATGCAATGTTAACATAACTTCTTAATTCGGTGACTCATGAGGGTAAAGTACACTGTGCTCATAGTATTTATAGATAATTTGGTCAGGTGGTTAGTCTGACGTGAAACCTTTAACTACCAAGGGATGAGTTAGTTATTTTTTTTTGGTTTAAATTATCCCAAAAAAAAAAAAAAAACTCGCTAAATAATGGAAATTAGAAATAAAAAATATTCTTACTATTTAAGGGTTCAGATTGGTTAAAGTTTCCATAACTTTAGAAAAATTGGTCCTATTTCTCCCCCCCATCTTGTTTGAAAGTTGTTTCGTCGGGAGTCCCGTGGTGGTGAATTTCGTCTGGAGTCCCTCAACGGTTGTGATTCTGGTAAAGGAGGACTTGTGGTTACCTCTTCGTCTCTAGATTCCGTCGCCTGACTTTCTGCACATGCTATTCTTGTTGTCCTCCTCCGCTCCAACCTTTCAAGTCTCCTTAATCGTCTTATTAGAACGAAGCTTTCTGTAAAATTTATAATTAAGTAATTAAATTTATATAAGTAGCGGTAGAATAACCTTGTTACCCATCCGGTGTAATGGTTAGCGACGCAAATTGTTGTACCATGAGGCTTATATATAGGTTCAAATCCCGGAGTGGACATGGATGTTTGTAAATGTATAGTGGCATGGAATACTCTAAATAGCTGTTGACCCGCAATTCCTCTCGTGAGGGGATGAGAAATGAAAGGCTCCCAGAGCCCTCAAAATTGGAATGGAACCAAGCCAAATTGTACCGTAATCTGCATGGTGCTCAAAGATACGGCTAACAACAGGTGTACAATATAGCCCTATGCCAGTATAAATTTCGTGAGCTTTGATATGACTACGTCAGACAGGTGACACAACAACACCATAGTCTTTGAGGGCTAAAGCCTAACTTATAAAATTTATAACAAATAAATATTATTTATATAATTAACGAGTACAATAACCTTTGAGAAAAAAAAAGATTATTATTTGGACAATTTTTTTAAACACATTATAATAAGAAAATAGTGTAAATAAACATATGCTTAAAAAAATAAGTATAAATCTTACCATGTGACGAACTGTAAGGATTATAAAGTCCTAAATTAAAAATTAAAAACGTAATTAATTAAACATTAATGAACATTATGCATCAAAATATTTTTTTGTTAATTATAAAATAGAAAAATATTCTTACTAGGTGACAGATAACTATTTTGAATTCCACTACCTATAAAAAATGTATAATTAATTACACGTTATTCTCTCGACACTATACATAAAAAATTTATTAATTATTTAAATAAAAAATTACCTGATGGCATGGGATTAACTTGTAAATTATCTATAAAGAAATGTAAAACATTATAAAAAAACAGTATTAATTAAACATTAATGAACATTATGCATCAAAAATATTTTTATTAATTATACAATAGAAAAATATTCTTACTAGGTGACAGACTATTTTGAATTCCACTACCTATAAAAAAAGGTAAAATTAATTAAACGTTATTCGACACTATGTATAAAATTTATAAATAATTTAAATAAAAAATTACCTGATGGCATGGGATTAACTTGTAAATTATCTATAAAGAAATGTAAAACATTATAAAAAAACAGTATTAATTAAACGTTATTTAACACTATGCATAAATTTTTTTTTCCACCTAAGGGTATAGAATTTGCTTGTAATTCCTCACTTATAAAAATGTAAATCATTATGTCTTCATACTTTAAATAAAAAATGTAATTAAGGTAACAAAACACCTTCAAAAAATTTCTTTAAATTAACCTGAATTTTGCATATAAATGAAAATTTTATAACCTTGGGTCTTAAAAATTGAAAAACACCCAAATAAAATTTCGTAAATGTATATTTTTACCGTTAAAGGGGTATTTATGAAAAAAATAAAAAATTAACCGAGCAATACGTAATTAAAAAGAAAATATATGTTGACATTTTGTAAACCAAAAAACAAGGCATTAAATAACTTTTCATATCCTAATTAAAATTTTAACAGATTTAGAGAGATAAAAAACGATATTTCTTTGACCAAAAAAATTTAAGTTTTAAGGGTCTTTAGAAAAATTTTTAATAAGCACAATTTCTCATAAATAAAAAGTTGTAATGTTCTTACCTTGAGGAATATTCTGAATGGCCGTTTCTATTTCATCATCTAAAATACATTTATTATTAAATATATTTATAAATTTCAAATAAATAAATATTGTTTACATGGAACAATTTCCACAAATTTAAAATAATTTTGGATGTATTGGGAATTTGGCGAGTAATTTTGAACCATAACGATTACAACACAGGAGCTTTATCACTCCCTCTGTAGGAATTAATTGTCTGACCTTATATTTTTTTAAGCAATACAATCACTTGGTAGTTGAATGTTATTTTTAAAAAAGGAAATGCTAGAGCGTTTCTGAAATGATTTTATTACAGAAATATTTTAACTTTTTTAAGCAGATTCGTACCCAGAATCTCTTTCGAAGAAGGCTCTTCGTCGAATAGTTCTCCTTAAAAACATTTGGACATCTTGACGACTTAAAGGGACTTGACACAATGGGCATTTACGTGGGGAATAAGCACGGAGACAATAAATGTGAAATTCATGTTCACAATCTAAAGTCCATACATTTTCTCGATTTTGTACTAGAGAGTGACGACACAAGAAACATGGGTCCATCTCTTTGTTATTCCTCCTGTAATCCAATAAGTCTTTCCCGGGTGATTCGAAGGTGAACTTTTAATCTTTGTTCGTCCCGCGGTGATATTTTCAGGGTATAAGGCCGATTACAAAGCATTTCATGACCCGTTAATATTCGCAAAAACGCTTCATGTGTCGATTTAGAACGAGTCACGTCAGTAGTTGGAAATGATGGGCGCTGGATAAAACGAACACCTTACTACTTCAGAAAAAAGGTCTCCTTTACCTGAGTAAAATTTTTTCAGTCATCTAAAGCATGATGTGTAGCGATGATGATCTTTGAATGTGAAATTTGCAGAAAGCAAGAAAATTCAGGTTTGTGAAAAGAAAAACTCAAATTTCCTCTGATCAAAAAATTATTAGACGCTGGGTAATCACGAATTCGTTAGAGAAATACTCATTGAAAAATTCACGAATTTACAAAAAGGATTAGTTTCTGAATTGAAAATTAAATTGTAACTTACCGTCAGTCCATTGCTTGAAGAACGGTTGATGAAGCTGTGCTGAAATGTTGAAGTTTTGCAGCCTGTAGAGCTCCTCATGAGTAGATCTGTTTTAAAACAACGAACCACTCATGAGGAGCTCTTCAGGCCCTTCGCCTGAAGCCGAAAGAGAACTGAATTAAAAAATATGAATAGAAAAGAAACATACCCCCAAAACAAGAGCTGAAACAGCAGCAAATGGAACCTGAACTCCAACACTAATTGCAGCATGTGAATTTAAAACAACACATGGCAAAAGTGAAGGAGATCTGGTTTTTTTTATTTATTATTAAGAAATGCTACCGGGAAGGACTTGATATCTAGCTCACATTCGTGTCACGCAAGGAAGGAAACCCGGGAAACTTCCAAGCAGCTAGTGAAAATTGTAACACAATATTCATTATAAAAAACTACATGCATTAAAATCAAGTAACTGGAGTATTTAGACGATGGTAGACTTTTTTAAAAATAATAATATCCTTAAAATATAAGAGTTGCATAAATATGAGTTTACACCAAAACACAATAAAGCTATAAGAGTTGCATAAAATATGAGTTTACACCAAAACACACAATAAAGCTAGGAAAGTCCAGCATGTCTTCAATAAGATAAAACAACAATCTATACAATCATTAATATCAAGAATGACAATTCAAATATTTAGACGATGGTAGACTTTTTAAAAATAACAATATCTTTAAATTATAAGAGTTGCGTAAAATATGAGTTTACATCAAAACACAATAAAGCTAGGAAAGTCCACCATGTCTTCAATAAGATAAAACAATAGTCTACACAAATAATTTCCACAAAATATGTAATCATTAATTTCAATAAGGAAAAAGAGAACATTTCATCATTAGTTAATATTCATAGCAATAAATAAAAAATTCTTCATTTGTGTTTCGTTAAATAAAAATGACCGTATGGAAGACAGTTAATACCATCATCCTGAATGAAATTTTTATCATAAAATGGCGTTAAACTGAGCTTATTTTGTTCCACCGTTTCAATGCTATGATGCTTCGTTGTTATATTTTGTTGTTGATGTCTCAAAAAAAGTTTATCATTTAAAACAGATTTATATAGATCTGCAGTGAATCGTTTTACTTGTTCTTTTTTTATACCCTT
Source organism: Trichonephila clavata (assembly GCA_019973975.1). Taxonomy (NCBI): domain Eukaryota; kingdom Metazoa; phylum Arthropoda; class Arachnida; order Araneae; family Nephilidae; genus Trichonephila; species Trichonephila clavata. The sequence continues at coordinate 8,633 of BMAO01012103.1, read as the reverse complement.
CGCTGTTTTTTTGGATTCCTCACCGTGCACCAAGCAGTACATCTTACATTTCAATGCAATGAACTCTTTTATTGGAGAGGTTGTTTCACATTTAAGTGCTCCTAAAATACCCTTATTTTCTCAACTAAAGAGCTCGTGGTCAGTTGGGAAGTCCATGATGGAGTTAAATTTAGTTTTTAGATCAGTGTAAACGTTAGGAGCTCTAATCTCTAAATACAGACTATCTGTATCCGTATACAGCAAACTGCATTTATTTTTATAATTTTTTTTTGAAATAATCATAATACAAATTATACATATGTAATTTTGAAAGCTCTAGAATGGTGAAACCGATATAAATGGGTTTGTCAAGACATAAATTTTTTTAGTCATTTTAAATACTGAAAATTCTTCATTAATTATTTCAAAATTTTCTAGTAATGGACTTAAAAGTTTTTTTTGACACTGTTTCAAAGTGAAGGCTCCTTCAATTTGAAGACGTTTTCTAGGATTTTGTAAACTCTTTCCGAACCAAGCGTTATTCATAAGCTTAAATAAATCTCTCTCAAATAGATGTTTTGTGGATTGTCTTTTGTCATTGTTAAAGATAACATATGGTTTTAACCACGGTTTTTGTCTAAAACTTAAAATGTTATGAATTTTTTGAAGAACCATACCTTTTTCCAAATAGAACTTTAAATTTAAATAATGTACAACGTAATTATATTTTGTATGAAAGCTAGGTGTGAGTTTACGATTTTGTTTTGAAAATTTAATTCCGTGATTTTCTATCAATTTTGTTTGATACCGATAAAGCATATCAAATTGTATCACAGTATGATCAGGTGTAATTTGAAAAATTTATACTTTCTGTTCTTTTTTCAGCATACAACTATTTTTTAAAAATGCTACAGTTTCGTTTCCGGGAATAAAGTATCTCTCTTTAAAGAATTTTATGGAATAAAAACAACTTTTTTTTTTACAAAACAATGCTGTTTTGCATATTTTATGATTTTTTATCATATGAATCAATATCGTTGCGCTTATATAAAAATGATTTTTTAAAACTTTCTGAATCAGTGATTTAAAAAATAAAAAAGCCGAAAACTTATTTGAACGAATTTTAATAAAACACTCAAAATACTTAAATCAATCATTTAATAAATTCTTCATTTGTAAAGATAATTGCATGAAACTATTTTTTCCGTGTGTCGAACATTTCAAAAATCCTCACAATTTTACTTTAAGATTTAAAATAGTAGTGAAATTTTGTAATTTAAAAAATTTCTACTTCTCTGTCTTTTTTCAACATACAACTATTTTTTAAAAAAGCTACATTTCGTTTCCGGGGCCTAAAAAATTGCACCGAAAGAATTGAAATGTGAGGGATTTTTAAAAAGTCGCACTGTTCACCTACTCCAGAGTTTTTTGGCGACGGACTTCGAAATTTTCAATTTAAAACTTTTAGAATCAGTGATTTTAAAAAAAAAGCCAAAAAATTTTGGAACAAATTTTAATAAAACACTCAAAATACTTAAATCAATCATTTAATAATTTCTTCTTTTATAAAGGTAATTGCATGAAACCTTCCCCCACCCCGTGTCGAATATTTCAAAAAATTCTCACAATTTTACTCCAAGAATTAAAATAGTAGTGAAATTTTGTAATTTGAAAAAATTTATACTTCCTGTCTTTTTTTCAGCACACAACTATTTTTAAATAGGCTACAGTTTCGTTTCCGGGAAAAAACTATTTTTCTTTAAAGAATTTTATAGAAAAAAAACAAATTTTTTTTTTTTTTTTTTACAAAACAATGCTGTTTTGCATATTTTATGATTTTTTCTCTTCCCGTGTGTCTATTTCGCTTAAAAATTACGGATTTTAAAGATTTCTTTTTGTGATTTTCATAAAATAAAGTTTTTGCGAGAAATAATACAAGCATTATTTTTGTAACCTTTTTTCTTTAAAAATTATTGTTGTTTCCAATCAATTGTGAAAACTTGGAATTTTCAATTAAAAATTGAGCCCTCAAAAATAATGAAAGTTTAAAGACATTCTAAAGGCTTTGCGCATGCGCTAGAATCATTATTATTTTTTTTCTCCCTCTGTTTAATGCTCAGTGGCCAAGGTCAAACTTGCTGTTCTTGGCAAAAGTGAATGAGTGGAATAAAAAATACTGTAAAAAAATATAATTCTGAAACATATATTAGTCTCACACACAGTATTATTTTCTTTTTGAATGATTTTGTGCAATGAATGTAAATAAATTTCCAGGCTTTTTCATTCTTATATATTTTTAATCTAACATTCAAAAACAACGAAATGAAAAAATGAATAGTCCTTTCGATAATTAACGGTGAAAATGTTTGTATTTTTTTTTTTTAGAAAATGGATTTAAAATAATAGATATTTTACGAAACTAAAGCAATATTTAATTTTTTTAATATTATTTAAAGATAATGGAATTAAATTAATATATTTTTTTTAAATAAAAGGAATGTTTCTATTATTTCCTTATTAAATTAATTATTTGTTAATAAAAAGTATATCGCCTATTATTTTGGATAAAAATACGTTCTAGAGACCTTTTTAAGCTAACTTTAAGTAGCGATTGATTGATTAATGAAAACCTGAAAATTATTTAATTATTTTAGATTCCTAGAAATTATCTATTATTAAAAAATGATGACTTTTTTTCACTCAAGCATCAAAATAGTTTTCTTTTTATTGTTTAAATTTATTATTTTTTTACTAAAGCAATATTGTTTTTGATATGTCATGAATAGAAACTTAAAGATAAATCTTATATCTGAGGGGAGAGTCAGGGGGAAAATAGTTCTACACTCAAAAAAGCCACTGTAACACCGTGCTGTAGAAAGAGAACTGAAACCTGTCTGACATTAATAAGATCTGGAAGATATATTTTTTTTTAAAAAAAGGGAATTGTGTAGTGACGTTAATATAAAGGAATCACACATATACCAGGAACTTTGATAAAGGAAGGTGAATTTCCATGGCAGTATGTTATGCATTCGAAACAAATTTTAATAAAACACTCAAAATACTTAAAACAATCATTTAATAATTTCTTCTTTTATAAAGATAATTGCATGACACATTTTTCCCGTGTGTCGAATATTTCAAAAAATCCTCACAATATATATTACTTCAATATTTAAAATAGTAGTGAAATTTTGAAATTTGAAAAATTTCTACTTTTTTGTCTTTTTTCAACATGCAACTATATTAAAAAAGACTACATTTCACCCTGTTTGCCTATTCGAGAATTTTGGTGACGGACCTCGAAATTTTAAACTATTCTCAAGTGACGAGGACGACACCTGAGCTTTCACCCATCTTTAATAATTACCACACCACACCACTCCAAGAAAAAATTTCGAAAAAGGGAGTTTTTATGACATAGTTAAAGAAATCACTCAGATCGCGCGCGCACACACACACACACACAAGTGCTATCTGCCTGAGGGAAACACGAAATTTCCATGGGGATGAAGTTATTCACTCGGGGTAAAACGAAAGAATTGGAAAGTGAGTGGGTGATTTTTAAATTCATTCGAAATTCATTTCCTTTTCGAGGGTATTGGGTGACGGACCTCGAAATTTTCAACCATGCTCAAGTGACGAGGACGACACATGAGCTTTCACCCATCTTTAATAATTACCACACCACACCAACGCAAGAACAAATTTCGAAAAAGGGAGTTTTTATGACATTGTTAAAGAAATCAATCACATCGCACGGCCTGAGGGAAACACGAAATTTCCATGAGGGTGAAGTTATTCACTCGGTAAAAGCCCGTGCAACGCAGGGCTAAGCGGAGAGGAAAGAAACAAAGAAATCAAAGTAATTTCGGAAAATAATATTGGAAGTGCTGAATTTGTGAAGATTGAGTGAATATTAACGTCCCACTGTTCAGCTACACGAGGCCTTTTGGGGACGGTCCACGTAATTTTGAACCATTGTCAAGTGACGCGGACGACACCTGAGCTGGCACCCTCTCTCCTAACTACCACACCACACCAACGGGAGGACGTTTGAGCCCTCGACAGATTTTACTTGCATTTCTCCCCTACACTGCGGGTCTTCAGTGGTATTAGGATCGAGAAATTGTGAAGAGAAGGGAAAATGTTAAGCAACAAAGCCATGACACGCACTCACGGGACATGCACTCACATCGTACGCGTGAAACCCCACAAAAGTATTGGCGTTAGAATAAAAGGAGGAAATTAACATGGGGATTAAGTTATACCCTCGGTATAAACCCGTGCAACGCCTTGCCATGAAAGCTAGTCGTACACTATTAAAATTCGAAGGTAAACAAACGTATCTATCTATCTATGTGCGTCTATCTACTCACGAACCGCACCACGCAGAAAGTCGCGGAAGGTACCAAAAGATCGGGAATTTTCCGGGGAAGCCGTATTGCCCATTTATATTTCAATATTGTAATTAGTTAAAAAGGTATTAATTAAAAACCTTAAAACGCCTAATTGTTTTACTCCTGCCGGTTGTTTACTTGGCGGAACTTCCCTTCCGTTTCGGCCGAGTGGTGATCTTACGTTTTCCACCATATTAAAATTGTAATCTAATTTTCGGTGTCGAAATTAAACAAAAAATAATTACAGAATCGGAAAGATCATTTATTTCGCCATGATACGGTATAATTTTTTTTCTAAAATTACGATATTTTCTATTTTTTTCGAATTTTTTAAAATAGTGTTAAAACTGATGCGGTTTTATGAAAATTATTTCTAAATCGTTGGGTATGAATTACTTTTCGCGTTATTAAATCGATATTCTACACTAATTAACTTCAAGCACTTTTCTTTTAGATCCATTCATTTAAAAATTAAAATTCCAAAAACTTTTTTTTAAAGAATTTTTAAAAAGTAGTCTTAATTTTTACTTCACATTGAATAACTTCGTCATTTATGAAGATAATCTCACAAAACCTTTTTTCCGTGTGTACAGTAATATTATCCGTAACATATACGAAGATTGAAAAAATTGCTTCAAAATTACGGATTTAAAAAAAAAAATTGTGATTTGCGTAAACTTATGTTTTTTTGAGAAATAAATTAAAAAGTAGTAATTTGTACATTTTTTATTTATAAGTACGTTATTTTTGCAAATAGTTGGTGATTTTTGAGAGCATTAACGTAAAAATTATGCCCTTAAAATGAAGGTAATGATTTTTAAAATAATTTAAAATACGCGATTTTACATTTAGCCAAACATTGGCGTCGAAAATTAGCTTTGCGCCAAAGACATTTCACCTGTTTCGCCTTCGACCGTCTCTAACTCAAGGTTTACACTAAAAAAATTCTGCCTTAAATGGGGGGAAATCAGTAACTTTGGCGAGTAAAAAAAAATGCGAGTGAAAAATTTTTTTTCCCGTCATCCGACGTTTTCGACCATCTTAAAATTGTCATCGAATTTTCGATATTCAAATCAGACAAAAAATAATTACATAATCGGAAAGATCATTTATTTCGCCACGATACGGTATAATTGTTTTTGTAAAATAACGATATTTTCTATTTTTTCCGAATTTTTTAAAATAGTTTTAAAACTGATGCGTTTTTATGAAAATTATTTCTAAATCGTTGGGTATGAATTACTTTTCGTATTATTAAATCGATATTCTACACTAATTAACTTCAAGCCTTTCTCTTTTAGATCCATTCATTTAAAAAATAAAATTCCCAAAACTTTTTTTTTAAAGAATTTTTAAAAAGTAGTCCCAATTTTTACTTCATGCGGAGTGATATCGTGTAGCTCGGAGTTAGAATCAACAGATCACGATTTTTTCATTTCTGCTAATTTTTCCCACGTAAATTAATTGTACTGATAAATACTTATTCTAACATGTGATCCTCTGTTATTTTTATGTACTTTTCATTTTTTTTTTGTTTAAATATACCATCCTTTAAGCAGCATATCCAAGATCACTCGATTAAATTTTTTGATTCACTCAATAGCTCTGATAATATTAATATGCAAAACCTTGAAAATTATACAGCCAATATTAAGAGGAAGCGACCCAGGAGAATTCTCCTGGACTCGTACAATCCTCCATAACTTAAATTTCTCTTTTTATTTGCTAAATTCAATTGTCTTAACTATTTTTGATCCACTTTTATTTATTGCAATCAATGTTAACTGCTCTTGTGGCGGAGTGCTCAGAGCTCCCTCTACACTCAAGACTATAACTGCAGCACTGCCGTGCGCGGTCAATGCGAAGGAGGGTGTCCGCCTCGCAGAAACCCACCGGTCGCTTTTTTCATACTTGTCTTAAATTTTTTCTCCTACTGGACATTGCGTCGCCACACATCATTACACACAAAAGGAAATATTCTGAAATATATTTTCTATCACATGTATTATTTTATTTTTGAATTTTATACTGTGAATATGTAAATAAAGGCTTATGAACATTTTAAATCAATTTTATCATAAAATAATTAATAAGTTAGTTTTGTATAAAAAAAATTTTTTTCTTCAGATACGTGAAAATAGTAGTGAAATTTTGTTATTTGAAAAATTTATACTTTCTGTCTTTTTTTCAGCATACAACTATTTTTTAAAAAAACTACATTTTCGTTTCCGGGAAATAAAAAATTGCAACGAAAGAATTGGAAAGTGAGTGGGTGATTTTAAAATTCACCCTGTTTGCCTATTCGAAAAATTTTGGTGACGGACCTCGAAATTTTCAACCATTCTCAAGTGACGAGGACGACACCTGAGCTATCACCCATCTTTAAGAATTACCACACCACAGCTCGCAAGAACAAATTTCGAAAAAGGGAGTTTGTATGACATAGTTAAAGAAATCACTCACATCGCGCGCAAACACACACACAAGTGCTATCGGCCTGAGGGAAACACGAAATTTCCATGGGGATGAAGTTATTCACTCGGTAAAACGAAAGAATTGGAAAGTGAGTGGGTGATTTTTAAATTCGCACTGTTTGCCTATTCGAGGGTTTTTGGTGACGGACCTCGAAATTTTCAACCATGCTCAAGTGACGAGGACGACACATGAGCTTTCACCCGTCTTTAATAATTACCACACCACACCAACGCAAGAACAAATTTCGAAAAAGGGAGTTTTTATGACATTGCTAAAGAAATCACTCACATCGCATGCACACACACACACACACACACAAGTGCTATCTGCCTGAGGGAAACACGAAATTTCCATGGGGATGAAGTTATTGACACGGGGTAAAACAAAAGAATTGGAAAGTGAGTGGATGATTTTTAAATTCATTCGAAATTCATTTCCTATTCGAGGGTATTGGGTGACGGTCCTCGAAATTTTCAACCATGCTCAAGTGACGAGGACGACACATGAGCTTTCACCCATCTTTAATAATTACCACACCACACCAACGCAAGAACAAATTTCGAAAAAGGGAGTTTTTATGACATTGTTAAAGAAATCAATCACATCGCACGAACACGTGATCGGCCTGAGGGAAACACGAAATTTCCATGAGGGTGAAGTTATTCAGTGGTAAAAGCCCGTGCAACGCCAGGCTAAGCGGAGAGGAAAGAAACAAAGAAATCAAAAGTAATTTCGGAAAATATATTGGAAGTGCTGAATTTGTGAAGTTGAGTGAATATTAACGTCCCACTGTTCAGCAACACGAGGCCTTTTGGGGATGGTCCACGTAATTTTGAACCATGGTCAAGTGACGCGGACGACACCTGAGCTGACACCCCCTCTCCTAACTACCACACCACACCAACGGGAGGACGTTTGAGCTCTCGACATAATTTATGTGCATTTAACCCCTACACGGCGGGTCTTCAGTGGTACTAGGATCGAGAATTTGTGAAGAGAAGGGAAAATTTTAAGCAAAAAAGCCATGACACGAACTCACGGGTCATGCACTCACATCGTACGCGTCAAACCCCACAAAAGTGTTGGCGTTAGAATAAAAGGAGGAAATTAACATAGGGATTAAGTTATACCCTCGGTATAAGCCCGTGCAACGCCGGGCCATGAAACCTAGTCTACACTATTAAAATTCGAAGGTAAACAAACGGATCTATCTATGTGCGTCTATCTTCTCACGAACCGCACCGCGCAGAATGTCGCGGAAGGTACCAAAAGATCGGGAATTTTCCGGGGAAGCCGTATTGCCCATTTATATTCCGATATTGTAATTAGTTAAAAAGATATTAATTAAAACCTTAAACGCCTAATTGTTTTACTCCTGCCGGTTGTTTACTTGGCGGAACTTCCCTTCCGTTTCAGCCGAGCGGTAATCTTACGTTTTCCACCATATTAAAATTGTCATCCGATTTTCGGTGTCGAAATTAGACAAAAAATAATTACAGAATCGGAAAGATCATTTATTTCGCCACGACACTGTGTAATTTTTTTGTAAAATAACGATATTTTCTTTTTTTTCGAATTTTTTAAAATAGTGTTAAAACTGATGCGTTTTTATGAAAATTATTTCTAAATCGTTGGGTATGAATTACTTTTCGTGTTATTAAATCGATATTCTACACTAATTAACTTCAAGCCTTTCTCTTTTAGATCCATTCATTTAAAAAATAAAATTCCCAAAACTTTTTTTATAGAATTTTTAAAATGTAGTCTTAATTTTTACTT
>BMAO01012102.1:0-22019 GCA_019973975.1 Trichonephila clavata | reverse complement strand
CTTTTAAAATAGCCTGAAGTAATACTATTTAACTGTTCTCTCTAACTGTTCTTTAGTTACGATGGAAACAAACTATGTAGATTATTTATAATATTGTTACTTGATCGGGTTCGAAGATTATATGCAAATCAGTCGCAAAGAGCAAGGCAGTTCTTTAAGAGCGATGAGAATTTACTGTCAAAATCCAATTCTTACAATACAGGATTTAGCAACAATATTCTCAGAATAAATCTCAGAAGGTCCAGTCACCTTCAATAGCACACAAACACAATTATCAGTGTCTAAAATACACGTTTGTAAAATATTATTCACAAGCACTTCTCGTCCTATTCAACAGCCACGCTAATCGGTAATCAAGGTTAAGACAAGGCTATTAATCGCTAGTCAAAACCAGACTGATTGACTTTTGGCAAGCATCTCTCTATTTATAGGCCTCGTGGACCCTTCGAGAAAAGATCCGCTTGCGTCATAGGTCTTGCAATTAGTGGATTTCTCCTCAAATTCCCAGAAGAATCCAGTGGGTCCCGAACTCGCCAACATGGTAGTAAAAAGGATGCCAACTTGGCTCTATCGCCAAGATTTCGCCAAGTTCCCACTGAATCACCATTACAGCGTAAGAGACGGCGTTGCTTGCGAATATTACAATTTTAACATAAAATAAATATAAGGTAGAGTAATATAAATGCATTACACAGCTAAACACAAATTATTTCCACTATTTTACACAAAATTCGTAGCACTATATAACAATACGTAAAAGAGACAGAGTTAATAATCAGTTAACTCTAGGTAAATTAGCTTTACAATCTGAGGTTTTCATTACCGGTGAGTGGCTATAAAATCAATCTTCTAAGCAGCAGCAGTCCCTTGCCTAAACGCAACACTTACTTTGATAGCGATCATCATCTTGAAAAGCTCTCGGGATAAATCTCATTGAGTGACGAATTCGAGTTACTTATCCAAGAGTGGAGCTTCTTCTGTTTGTTGTAGTTATAATACATGAGTTGAAGTGTTTGTTAATCCTTCCAGAATTAAAGCTAAGTCCATTTGAATTATTGAACTAGTTATTTGATCTTACTCACATATCTTGAGTAGGGCTAGTATTTAATAAATAGTTGACTTCATTATCTGTGGTTGAGATTATCTCTTAAGCGGGGATAGTACCTTGTGGAGTTTTGAAATTGCACATTTTGACGTACTTCTTCGATTCTTTATAAACCAGTAAATTTTTCTCCTTTTAAAACGAATTTTATACAGTTCGTGCAGTAAAATACAGCTTAAAATAAAATGAAAGATTTTGCTATGGGTTTATTGTATTTTTTTAAACAGCGTAAAGTATGAATACAAAAATAGTAAAAAACTAAATAGCTTTCTTTCTGTTTAAGATAGATCCTATATTTTTATATACAATTAAAGCGTAAGAATGTCTGTACTCTTCATACCTCAAATTTTAAATTTATATCATATTTTAGAAATTTTTTAAAATTAAAGGAAATTGAATCAATTTAAAATCACTATTTTTTCCTATTCATCATATTACAAAATAAATTCTACTGATCTCATCCCAAAAATTGAGGCTTACAGAATACAGATCTACGTATACAAGTACATTATACATATAAAATATCATAAATCTGTAACCGATACTTTTTTTAATCTTGTGAGAAATTAACAAACTGAGAAAATCAGGTTTTGAGATTAAATTTTAATTATTTTGCATTTTAACAAATCTTTTTACACTTAAAATGTATCCATTTCATATATTGAGGCTTATTTTCCCATAAAGTGTTCATGCATATTTTTTTCCTCGTTCTTAGTGTTTTACGAGCCTTTTTTGTGACACATATAGACAATTTCCGCTCCCTTTATTTTTGCCAGAGAAAATCAGAACAATACTTTATTTTAAAACCAGAAAGTTTCATAATATCTAGGCGATTAGCTAGTCCAACACCAAATATCCCTGTTGCTGTATTTTAGACCAATATCAGTTGTTGTTTTGGGAGATCCTGATAGTTTATTCGGTAATTCTACGCTGTAAAATTGAGTTGTCAACTTCATCACTTGACCGGGATTTAAAACTACGAGGTGAGTTGCAAACATACCTCATGCTGCTTCAAAGTGCGAGATACCGATAAAACAAATAACAATTAAAAAATCCAAACAGGAACCTAACGAAAAATCTATTTGCTTACATTTTTCTAAAGATGAAATATCTTTTTTTTTGACCTTTACATTTTTTATTGCTGAGAGCGTAATCATCGTCTGATTTCGACGAGGTTTGCTTTAAAACGTTCTTATAATAATCTATATTAATTTCTTAAAATGTTTTTGAAAATTTGATTTTCTGAACGTTCAAAGATACTATCCCCTTTTAATCATGTTGACTGTTCTTATCCTTCGGCCAGAATGAAGTCAAAATCCCTAGAGAGTGCAGAATATTCAGAGTTAAACGGTCAGATTTTGGGGGGGGGGGGTGACTAATATAAAGTTACTTCTAAATAAACTTTCTTGTTTGAAAACAATTTCAAGTAAGCTAAATTTATAAAATTCGGTATAACTCATACTGTTTTAAGCTTTGAAGCAATTAGTCACTGCCGATGACATTTGGACAGGATGTATGTGTGACACATTCGTCTCGATAATGTTTCCATTGATCAATATGTAGTCGAATTAAGGTTAAAAATGAGCTAGTAATTTTGAAATATCCATCGTTGCCAGCCGTTTGCTCTATGCATGTATATTAAATTATTTTTGTATAATATTTAACAACCGAAAATGCACCCAAATTGGTTTGCAGACTAATAATGACATGGGAAGTATATATATATAAAATTCCATGAAAAAATTAGTTCCAAAAATCTTCGATGGAGGTATTTATTGTGCTGTTGTAGTTTTCTAAACCGAGAATCAGCATAAAACACGGACAAGATGATATTTCAGGGCTTCTCAAACTTTCAATATTTGCGACCCAAATTCAATCATAATTTTCAGCTACCCCCTTCCATACAATAACAATGTATTGAATTCAATAATAGTACTTTGACGCTAAAGCTTACAATAATTAATTTTCCACTGGCGTATATAAACGTCTCGCTCAGCCAAAGTGTTAATCATCCGGACGTATATATACGTCTTTCCAAAGTACGATATTTTCTGTCCCTGACATATATAAATTGATCTAATGTTTTGGATGGTAATAAAAAGATCTTACAGGGTTTGCGAAGGATTTACTTATTTCTGAGAACTTATTTATTCCTTTTCTTCTCCACCTCCTAAACCCATACGCTCGCCTACGTGGAAAACTTTAGAATTGGGAACTTTTAATCGGCAGTTAGGGGTACCGTACACATTATCAAGATAAGTGTTAATTTTTGTATATAATTTATATATGACACGACCATGGGGTCACCGGTAATTATTAAACTTATTAATAACTCAATACTGTTAAATTAATTATATAATACATTTTACAGTATGCTACATTTATAAATGACATTTCTACTATGTCAGAGTGTATATAACCGTGTTAGTAATTTGCCCTATAAATGCATGTAGACAGCTTCGAAGAATATTCTCAGCTGAAGTGAACCAGATAAAAAGAATGAGACTCACATTACCAGAACACGCAATATTGTAAAGTTGTACTGTCTTAGACAGCTCCTCGTGAGCTTAATGCCCTACAAATGCTACGTAGGAGGACTTTATCGTTCAATGCCTTGGAAGGAATAATTAAGAATTTCGAAGAAACAGCCGTCAGTAATAATTCTCCAAGGCACAGGACGTAAACCTGTATTAGAAGAGGTGATAACTCATGTTGCAACTGTAATCATCGACGAATCACAGGGAACCATTGTTGGCACACATATTACAGACAGTGTGGAGGATTACATGTGACACGTTACGTACGGCCGGAGAAAATATTGTACAGAGAATCCATTGTGTAGTATCTGAGAACGGCGGTTATATTCAGTAGCGTAACGGAGAATATCGGGGCCCTCTGCAAAGTCAGGTTTCGGTCCCAATTGATTAAATACGTACTCAGGGTCAGTCTGGCTTTGGGCCCCTAGAGTCCGCCCCCCCCCGATGTGGGGTTGCGGGGATCTACGTTGAGCCACTGGTCATATTGAATCTGATCGAATTCCATGGTGAGAATGTGAATGTAGTATATAAAACTTAACATTACACTGTACTTTCTTTTTTCTTTTTTGTAACACTTTCTGCGCTCTACAATTCTTACAGTCTATCGGTAATTTTTGGAATCAAAAATTTTTCACTGAATCTTACTTTTTAAATCTTTATTAGTGTTCATACCAAGTTGGGCACTATTTCTATAGTTGGATGGAGCTATAGATTAGTTAAAAAACCACCCTGTGTGTATTTAAAAGAGAAAAATCATTCTCATACAAATATAGGCGTTATTAACACTGTGGCGACTTGTGATTTCCTACCACTATGCTGAACAATCGTCTTACTGTAGCTAGCTTTGAGAACACCAGTTTATTGCCTAAATTGTCAAGCAAATACCTTAATGTTAACTGTAACCACATGCTTGTATATCATGTGATTATCATGATATGTAATATTATAGCATGATGATACATAAATGCTTGTCATTTATTATTCGAAATAACTCTTAGGTATCATTATCGGTATCAGATCGAAAGCGCCTGTGTGCTGTAATCTTCATTTTGTACATAGATCATGTATAGTTGAACATAAAGAAATGTGTTAATAAGTATTCCTTACACTATAACTGAAATTTCCATTGTATTTTCCTTTACAATCTTCAGTCCGATCAAGAAGAAATAGAGGATATATATAACTTTTAATCACTTCGATATATTCCCTCTGAAATCTAAATGGGCAATATTGGGAAATGTAAGCAAATGATAATTTGTTTTTTTAAATACTTTTGTTGAAAGGAATTATTTTGAAATGAAACAATTTCCAGATGATAGTAGCTGCACTGAAATACTCGTAAATTACAGTGTTAGTAAAACTAAAATATTACCCAATGTTATGTAATCTTTCAAAATGCATTTTCCCATTTTAGTAACAAAAATTTCTTTTTCTGTTCTGAAAATTTCAGCATTTTTTTCTTAAAATGTACTAGAAATTCTAAAAACCGCAAAATAATCCCAATATCTCCATTTTTTTTAAAAAAAAGTTTTCCCAATTAGTCGGATATTTTACGACTTGAATTAATTTTTTTAAATGGTTTTTTCTAATTTTTTTGTTTGTATAGAAGTTTTAATAAAAGTATCATAAATGGATTATAGTAAAATACGTTTAACATAAAAATAGTTAAGACGAAATATCGGTTAACACGAAATAATACAATGGTCCCGACAAACTGCTGTGTATTTTAGAGAATTTTTTTCCCTTTTAATACGAAACTAAAATCGCTTGTGACGAGTTCTATTCGTGGCACTTCTACTAATCGTCTTGAGGAAACTATTCTTTAACTGTAATTTTAGTTTAAAAAACACTTACTGTAGAGATAACTTGATTTTATGCAAATGTAAATGCTATTTAAATCCTGGAATCGGAGTGTGTGGGTTACATGAAATCTCAGAACGGTAGAAAGTAAACTGCGGCAAGGAAGTCGTGCAGTCTGAAATTAATATTTATCTTAGAATCCACCTGGAGTTGTGGAAGGAAATAGCAGTGGAGCTGTACCAACCTATAGTGGTTCGAGAAGACTGTTATAAAGAAATACGCTACAGTTAAATCTTTTTTGAACGATCTCATAAGTTAGATTAAGAATTAGGATTTAGGATTGCTCCAACGGTTAAGCAATAAAGTTGTAAATCATTCACAAAGTGTTAGATATAAAATAAACGTATCTATTTTTAAGATCATGTCTGCTTCTCCGAATCCTCTTACAGCTTCGATCTCAGGGGCGTGACACTCTTAATACGAAAAGATTTCCCTTCACTTAATGAAATGTTTGAGAAAGCTTCTGCATATTATTGGACTCTCCTACTGCATAATCGGAAAAATTCACTGCAGTAAGTGATTATAATATGTGTACAGCCCTAATTATGGCAGACAAATAGATTTTCGAGTTTATTCAAAGCTCAAAACATATCATTGCAGAAGATTCCAACGACGAAAATGAAAGGAATAATGCAGCTCCTGTTCTCAAGCCATCAGAAATTAGGAACATTATGAAAAGCACGCCCAGTTATTAGACATAACATTTTATTGGTGAAATGAGTAACAAAATATTTGACATGAAATAATTTGTTGATAATTTGATGCTAAAAAAGACAATAAAAAGAAAAATATCAGATTATTTTCTAAAATCTTATAAATGTTTTGTTTTTTGAGAAACTTTAAAATTTTACATCAAATTTCAGCAAGTTCTTGCGAATGTTTTTATTTCATTGATTTTTATTAAATACATACATATTTATATACATACATATATAAAAACATAAATATATATGCAAATGAAATGTTCTCTAAAGGCTTAATTTTGTTTGAATACATGTTTTTCTTTCAGTATCGTTTAACACAAAATTCTCTAAGACGGAAAATATTTCATTCATTTTAGTTTCGCGTTGAACCATTTTCTCTGTAGACATATTTTTAATGTATATTCCCAAGAAATGCTTTTAATGATATATCCTTATTAGAAAACTATGGTTAAAAATTTATTTATTCGTAGAGAAACGAAAACTTTCTCCAGAAAATTCAAAATGTAGAGTATATAGTACGTATTCAAGTTCTTTTATAAAACAAGATATCAATAGGAATCTGCCAGAGAAATATTTTCTTTTCGGATGTAACAGAAACTGGAAAAAAATATTACATTTGGTGCATGAAAATACATGCACCAAATGTAATATTTTTTTCCAGTTTCTGTTACAGAAGATTTATGTACTTTTTACGCTTACGTAGTTTTGAAGTTATTTAAATTCTGAAAACGATAGCATTATTGATTGCCGCCCACCCAGTATGGTGGATATGACCCTCGGCTTGTAACCGAGGGGGCTCGGGTTCGAATCCCGGATAAGGCTTGGATGTATTTCCGGGAAAAGAAGTCGGACTTTCGCCTGAAATGGATCCCCGTCTCGAATGGAAAACAGCGCTACTCCTGTGTTTATGCAGGTATCATCGTTCGTGTAATAAAAAAAAAGTCTATATTCTTCTGTGTGATCGTACTGTATGTTTCTGTTCGTTGAACTCCTGTCTTTAATGTGTACACCAGCATTAAACACGCGACAACAACAACGATGAGGTACGTTCTAATATTATTCTTTTATCATGTATATCTTTAAATAATTTGTGTCTATTGTATTTCATTGTGTTATTATGTGCTTTGAATATCTCTAGTGGAAAAAAAATGGAGAGGGTAGTTATACACTGTGTTTTTTTAAGGTATCCGACTACTTGCGGATATGGGGATTCTTTTGTGGTTTTTAGATTTGCTTAGCACACTTTAAGAAAAATATGCTAAAATTAAGAAGTGAAGTAAAGAAGTGAAGTAAAATTAAGAAGTGAAGGTAAAAATTGACAGAAAATAACATAAACGTGGTCCATTCTGTATCAAAAGTTTATAAACAAATTTTCAATTTTTCAATTCTGATATGTTGCTATGTTATTCATTTTTAAATGATTATTAGGATAAGAGATATTTTAATTTCTACAAAAATTAGAGTATTTTATCTTAGTTATTATATGAAATTGCTTAAAAAAACAGTGATTAAATTCACATAAAGGACTGTAAATTTTGTAACAAAGCATTGATTGATAAATCTGAAGGTTAAAACACTATTATACAGAACGTATACAAAAATTTAGTTAATTATTTTCGAAACTGTTTTAGCATATGCTGGCCCGTTTGAGCATTAAAAAAATATATTTCGAGTAAAACGCGTTTTAATGTATATGTCATTATGCTTAAAGTAATGGCATCTGCTTTTAGTACAACGCTTGTAGATTTTGCTCTAGTGAACGGAAGATAATAAATTTGATATTGTTATAAAGCTAATAAGATGACCTATAAGAAACTTCTAAAGAAATTTGTCTATTTTTGACAAAAATCACAATTTTAGGGTAGTCGTATATCTTAACTAATTTAAAAAGTTTATATTTTAGTTATTTCAGTTCTGTAATTATATCTTTATTTTACCTTCAACATAGAACGACGAGAGATAAGATTACGAGATTTTTTTTTCAAATTAATATCAAAATAGTAAATAATTAACAATATGCATATATATTTGAAATTAAAAAAAAAAACTTTTTGTTTCCTTTTTCTTTGAGACATGACATTGCAGAGACTGCTGTTCAGAAGTGTAATATTAGAATAAATAAATACAAAAAAGTAACGGAAAAGAAAATAGTTTATGATTTAATGAATTCTTACAGGAAACAAAGGTAATGACATCAGCATAGACCTGCCTCAAAGCATTATCATCCCAAATTTTCCTAATGGACTTAGTCGTAGAAGTAAAAATTTATATTTGTTCAACTCTTAAATTATATAATGCATGCATGGTTGAGAATCATTTACAGACTAGAATCAAAGAAACGGGCTGGTTATTTATTCAATTGGATGGTTGATGGCTCTCGACAGCACTCCAGGGAGTCGTTTGGCGAAGCAACTCTCGTGTCGTTAGAGCAGACGATCTGTAGGCAAATGTCGATGACAATGACCGGCGTCACTTTAGGAATGCTTCGTTTGAAGTGATTAAATAAGGAAGTTTCGGACGATGATATTGGATTTGAGCCAGCTTCAAATTAGTGGTCAGGGACATTGACGAAGTGAATCATTACCTCTCCTTTGAGATAATGATCTAAATATTGTTGGCATTATCTTTATTGAAGGATCGCTGAGTGATGCCGAGAATATATAGTGCCGTGAGTTCTATTAATTATTATAAATTGAACGTAATAATTCTCGCTAGATACAGAGAAATATCAGATAATGCAGCATTTCTCAAACTGTGGGGCGGGAGCCTATCGAAAAGTCAAAAATAAAAGTTTATTTAAAAAACTTATTAATTTACGGAAAGTAAACAAACAAAAAATATATTCTGACATAATAAAAAAAATAAACATCATTGATTTTATACCAATGTAATCAGTACTGCACAATATATTTCATAATTAATTTAACAATTCTAAGTTAATAATTATTTTAATGATTACCAGTGACCCCCACACATGGTCTTGTCATATATAAATTTATATACACGAATTAACACTTGATAATTTGTATTTTTTATAATTAATCCCTTAACTGGCCCAATGCCACCGTTTTCCAAGTAGGCGTTTGTATGCTATTTATCGGAGAGGGGGAAGAAACGGAATAAATAAGTAATCCTCTGAAATAAGTACATCTTTCGCAAACACACACACACACTATCTTTCCCAAGGTTCTTTTATTGCATTCCAAAGCCTTTGGAATAATTTTACGGATAGCAGTGCACAGAAAAGATCGTACTTCGGACAGACGTAAATAAATGCCCGGGTGAAATTATGCTTTAGCTGAGCGGGAGGTTTATATACGACGGCGGCACTTATGAAGTTAAAGTCGTATTATAGGTTTTGCGTTAAAGTATAGTATTATTGTATTCAATACATTATTATTGTATGAAAGGAAAATCATGATTGAATATTGGGTCGCAAATATTGAAAGTTTGAGAGGAACTGAGGTAATGCATTGGCTTATGTACAAAGTTCATCAATAATTGAAAATAATTAATGTTTTTATCAGTAAGAGCTGTATTTTACGTTATGAAGCAACATGTAGTATCATGGCATTGAGATATTGAATTTTTTTTTTTTTGAAAAACTATAAGAAATTATTATAATTTATGATTAATCCTGAAAAAACATTCTTATTTTATCTTTATTGAACTTAATTAATCGAAAAGATCTGGGCTTAATTTCTGTAATTTTTTCGGATGATTCATTTATTTATGAATTTGTAAAAAATTTTCGCTCCTGAGCAATATTTCATTAGCACTTGTATTTTCACCTTTGTTCATCAATATAATCGCAGTTGTATGTTTTATAACATTTAATTAGTAAGTCTATTTGATAAATTGTCCCAGAAATAATTTTTTCCCCCGGTGGGCTGCATTTTAGCAACTTAGCCTTTGCAGACACGCCGAGTCCTCAAATGTGAGATCCATTTCATGGTAGCTCCATCATTAACAAATAAATGATGGATTTTAATTGTATTGATTGATATATAATTAAATAAATAATATAAAATTATTAATATAATTTTATTACATTCATTTTATACATATTTATGTATAGTATAAAATTAAATAAAGTAATTCTACTTGACCACTTTTCAAGTGCTAGCATATTTAACGTATACCAGCCTTTCTACACGGAGGGTCCTTAGCAGGGGTGGGCAGATTTTTCCAGGGTAAGGGCTACTTCTAATTTTTTCAAGTTGTTGTGGTCCACCCATTTTCATTGGCCCATATAAAGGGGGGGGATTGTCCACGGGTCCGGACCCTCCTCCCTAGCCTATGATTTTTTTTCGATCGATAGTAATCCCATGTATATAGTAAGTAAAATTTAATTAAGTATTTGTTATTGATAATTTTTTATTAATTAATTCTAATTATTTATTTAAAAATTTATTTCTTACTCTTCTTTGTTCCCGAAATCTACAAAATGAAAAATTTGTTTGGCAGTTTATTGGGGTAGGATATAATAATGGTGGACATTCGACTCTGGACCACCGCACCACGCCCTCTTTGAAAAATTCACGAGTGCGCCCACTGACCAGGGCCGTAGGTGTGGTGAGGCAAGGAAAAAGTCAACAATATTTTTTTTATTTAATAATAAAACGGAATATGTACTTACCTATACGTAAATGAAATGAAAAACTCCCTTTTTTTTAAACCAAATTTTAAGCAAAAGCCAAAATACAAACATAATAATACACAAATATAATATATACTGATGCATTTATTATCAAACAATTCAAAATACATTAAAAAACAAAATATTTCCATCTAAAGTTAATTCTCGCAATTACAGTCAGTAGAAGATTTAGTCTGCATACTTTCAGCCACAATCTTGAATATTTTTGAGTACAATTACTAACGGCTTATCTTTAGGCAGCCACTCCAAAATGTCTTGGAGGTCCACCGTGTCGATTGCGATCGATATAATGCCTACCCCGGGTCTTTAGTGATACTAGGTTTCGAACTCATCACTCGGCAACCCTAGCCCCAACAGACACTGCTGTACAGCGGAAACTTCAGTACCAAGTATATGTATCAAGTACCATTAAATAAACTTTAATTCTAGTGGGATGCTTCTTGAACGAAAAAAGAGTTCTTACAAAATGACATTCGCATGATTCATTCAATGTAGAATTTTTAGGAAGCTACAGATGCTGTATATGTAATAATTGTAATATACTTATCTATATATTTATTGCTAATATAGTAGGCACTTATGTCATATGATTATGTGGCATGTAAAAGACCGTTTGAGTATGAATTTGGCTCTGGTACTCTCGGCAAAATTAAATCACGGTAATATTCAGCATCCAACAAAAGTTTCGATTGAATAAAATTTAAACGTCACAATTTGATAGCGGAAGTTCTCACTAGAGGGTAGCACGTAGGTGTTACAATATTGGACCAAAAGTTCAATACCGGTATTCTGTATTCCTCAGATCTTAGTACCGGGATACAGCTTTTAATACCGATAATAGAAATTTTAGAAAAAGAAAGAAAACACAGATGTTTATTTGTTTTATTTGCCAGTTTTATAAGAAAGTATAAATATCATTAAAAATAATTTGTAACTTATAAATTTAACAGTATGAAGTGGCGCGCTTATCCGGTAGGATAAGTATATAAAGAATCACAAAAAAAGAAATGAACATCTTATTTATTTAAATCACAAAAAAAGTGTAAATATCATTATTCAGCTGTGGTACTATTACAAATTTGTGAAACGTGATTTTAGAAAACGTAATACATCAATTGTACTGTCATTTAGTTTTGTGTCACGTAGTTTTGTGCAAAAATTACCAGTTGTCCAAAACGCTCTTTCGGCATCTTCTCTAGTTGGTGTAACTGTTAATAATGTGCAAAATACTTTTTCAAGTACGTATTTATCTCTAAATCCCTCATCTTTTCAAATAAATCGGTTTTTCGTCGGATGGTTTTGGATAGAGCTGATTTCTGTACTATATTTTGATTTGTTGAATTTTTTTTAATTATCCAAATTCTAATTTTTTTTTTCAAAAGACAACTTTTTTTCACAATCAACATTATTTTCATCATCATCTTCGATAACTGCACCGAATTCTTCTGAATGTGGATAGGTTAGTGGGTAAAACATTTTAAGAAAATTTACCATAAGCTTGACCAAATTTGAATTGGTTAGTCTATTTTCTTCTTTTTCATTTTCATTTTTAAAACCATTATAATTACGTAAATACCGCATGACATTTTCTATTTCGGAGACAGTTTAAACAATTTCTAGTAAATACCGATAAAACGGTATTTAAACTTGCAAATACCGGTATTATAAAATTGTACAAATGGCTCAAAATACCGGTATTTGGTATCCCGTTAGCGCAATCCCTAGTGCCATAAATGAAATGGCTTCCCCTCTTGGTGACTTGCCACGTATATAAATGACATAGCTGCCAAAATTCAACTCATTTGAAATAAACATATATATATATATATATAAATACTAAAAATATACATAGATGGCGCCTTTATTCTTAGTATTGCTGTGTTTTTTTGATGCAGTGAGTCAGTACATTTGTGGAATCTGTATACATCGGGTAAGATTAGAGTTTTTCTTTGCTCATTTACATTATTGTTAATTATGGTTATATTCATTATTAACCTCTCTTGCAAATATTTTTGTTTATACATATTTATATTTGTCTATTTCTTCCGGATTCCTATGGTAATTTAATATTGCAATTTCTATTCTATTGCTGTTATATTCACCCACGTGGGTTTTAGGCTTTTGCCTTAGTTTATACTGGAAGCTATTATGTAGAAACAATTTCTGCTGCAGCAGAAGGTTGAGATCTCACTAACAATGTTTAATCCTGTTTCACTGTCCTAAACCAGTGACAGCTCGAGAAATCATAATAGTTTTCCCCTCTAGATACATTTCTTTTTGGTTTGTCATGGTTCCATGTTCTTGGTTCTTCCGGTCTGATCTTAGGATGCTTGGGATTTATTAGTCTTCTTTTGAATTATTTACTGCTATATATATATATATATATATATATATATATATATAATCAAAATTTCTCTACAAGAGAGAGATGAATTAACATGATTAATACTTAAAAGAATATCAATTGCTAGATAACAAGACAATAGAATTTAGAAGGAGATATGAAAAATTGAAATAACAGATTAAAATATAAAAGAATGAATGCTTCAGTATTATCAACATTGCTGACTTAGGACAGCTTGTATACATAAAATTTTCCTTTAAAAATTCTTCTGTATAAAAGTAGGGTTGAACATGTTTTTTGGCCAGCCAACCTTCCCCCTTTTTTGTTAATAATACCGAGCAAATACCAATTGGAAATAATGGATAGGAAATCTAAATCCATTATAAGGAAAAGGTAACTTACCCAAAAATTGCATACTGAAATGCAAAGCCCACGCTAAATCTGAGTACAATAAACAAGTTATTGCCAGATTCTGGACCCAAATACAATTTCAAAACAAAGCAAAGGCTGATAAATAGCACTTAGCAAAAGTATGAAAAGAATAGAAATAATAAAATAAGAATTGTAAACATACTACCATTATCTTAGAAACTTTTAATATGATTTAAAAGTTATAATAAATTTTAAAAAAGTAATATAAATATATATATATATGTGTGTGTGTGTGGTGTTATGACACGGAGTTCTAGGGGTATTCACATTGACTACACCGTTTTTAACTAATACTAGCGTTTAATGTGGACAATTACAGTACTACACACTACTATACAGATATATTATTGACAGCGTTTAAATACTTCTTCTCGTATTCAACACTAGTGTTTCAGTCTCTTCACTTCACAATTATCATAACACAGTTGTAACGATGTTCTTATACAGTTCCTGTTAACTTATTGAATTCAGGCGATGGATGTGTCACCTTCACGTGACTATCCTTCCAGCATCGGGCCACTTGGTCCCTACACGGCCAGTTAGATCCCGGTTACTTTCCTTTTTGGTACTCCGACCTCCTCGTCGAGACCTCTCGCTCGCTAATCTCCTTCTGGTTAGTTCGCTTGCTGCTGGCTCACGTCACCAGCGCCCTCTATAGTGCCGTCTATGTGGAAATTTCCACATATATATAGTAGCATAAAATGAAAGAAATACATGGCATAATAAAATTGATAATACAAAATTATATCACTAACAAAGCTAGAAAATTTAAACCAGATTTCAAGAAACACAACTTTAAAAATGATGGAAACGTTTATTGTAGAAGAATTAACTAAGCGTATGTATAACATGGAACAGAATTATAACTTTAAAATGTAAGAAGCCAAAATAGTCAATAGACTAAAATGAAGACCTGTTATGATTTCTAAAGCAGTTGCTGAATTAGGACCAGCAAAATTAGGGTTAAATATATTTTATGGATCCAACCTTCCCCTGTTCAGCAGAAATTTTATACATAACAGGAAAACATACCCATATTGAAAAGTTAGGCCTAAAACCAACCACGTGTAATATGCAACCAAAAGAAAAATAAAATAAAAATAATAGAAAATATGAAATGAAATGAATCCTAACAAAATACAAATAAAAATAATTTTAAAAAGGAATAATGAAGCAAAAACTTATAAGAAAAAATGCAAATAACCGGAGAGTGGGAAAAAAACTGTACGTACGAGAGCAATCACGCTAAATGACCGTTAAAAATGACGTGTTAAGTTGGTAAAACCAGATGCAAAAATTAGTGGCGCCACCTGGATAGTTTTCTTGTAATTAAACAAAGCAAACAAAAACAAATTGAAAATAATGAAAACAGAAGGAGAAAAAACAAAGAATAATACTTAAACTTTAAAAAGGAGAATTAGAGAGATAATTTAGAAATATATTTAAAAATGAAATTACTTGGATTGCTGTATTCCAAGCAATTATTGCAGAATAGCTTAAAATTATTTTGCTTAACTTCATTATCTGTGACTAAATCGTTATTTCTTTTTATAAAATTTAAGATGATATTTCTAAAAATAGATAGATGTAGGTTACTTTCCCAAATAGGCATTTTAATAATGTTAAAATCAAAAGAGTCTCTTTTATCAAAAACATTACTAATTAGTATATTATTCTTAACAATTGTAGGTCTAAAAATTTGCAGAGTCATTATTATAATTGGTTATTAATAATTTCAGATATTGGGGATAATATTTAAAACTAGGAACATAATTTACTAAATAACGAAAGTACTTATTATTGCTCATATATATATATATATATATATATATATATATATATTATTGCTCATATATATATATATGAGTAATAATAAGTACTACAGAATGCATAATAAATATATCTTAATTTAAAAATAATAACTTAGGAAAAGTTTTTCAAGTTTATAAGCCCTTATAAGGAAGAAAAATTATTAGAAATAGCAATTATTTCAATTTACTTATGATACATTTCATAAATTTATCAATTTATTTATATTACATTTTTAAGGAAATTTTCATGTAAAAAACAATCAGTCAAAAAGTATGATTTAAAGTTTTATGTATTGATAGCACAGCATTGAAAACCTAAAGATTTGGTTGCAAGGTTACATGGCATTGGAGATGCAAAAATCAATCGAAATATAAAAATTAACTTTTGTACATTTAAAGTAAACAATCTTTATACTTTCGGCTGACTTGAAATTATAGTTTAACAACTTAACTTTTATCCAATTACAAATTTCTTTTATGAGCAATTTTTCCCCATTTCCAAATTTTAACTATTTATCCTATTTTCTGGTTTCGTTGAAAGTAATATTCTTAAAACTCTATTTGCTTTTTAAGTATCAAATATATATTTAGCAGAATCCACTAAAAAAGAAAAAAAATACGTGTGATAAATTTATTATTCGATGTAAAATTAAATTTTTTTGATAAAATTATCATTTTTCGATGCATAAAAATTCATATAAATGCTAAGACAATTATTTTAAAAAAATAAAATACTGTGATGTTTCCCTAAACAGAAATATATTCTATTTTTTTCAACTAATGTACGAATAAGTTGTTTTCACCGAAGGCAAATAATAATGGATTAAATTTTTTGCATAAATCCTCTTATTGAGAAAACGGGAGAAAAAAAGGAAAGGAAAAAATTCCATTTAAATTGGGGAAAAAAGCGAATAGAATTCGGAAATTAAATTATCTTATCCCAACGTTAAAAAATCATTAAATTCGAAATTAAAAAAGAATTTTTTTTAAATGTACTTTTCGTGGCTTTCGCTATTTTTTTTCTCTGTAAGGCTCCAACTAGATCGAATTTTTACCTCGTGTAAATCCAAATCATTTTCCCACAGGGAAGAACAAAAGTTAATTATGTGACTAGACTAAGAACTAGAGAGGAGACCCTGGTGTAAGGAAACCTACATTCTCCATAAATCAGGCAACATCTTAACGCTTCAGGTGATGTTTGTCTCATCTCTGAGATAATGGTGTTTTAAAGAAGTTTTTTTTTAAACTTAAAAATAAAAAACAAATGAAATGAAATGAAAAGATAAATTAGAGTTTTTTTTAAGGTGGCGTGGGTTAAAATTCTCTCTATTTTGTAGTATTCTTATGCAGCTTTAAAATTCTTGCAACTTGGTTTGGAAATAAATTTTAGAAAATGGA
The DNA here is from genome assembly GCA_019973975.1 of Trichonephila clavata. Classification (NCBI taxonomy): domain Eukaryota; kingdom Metazoa; phylum Arthropoda; class Arachnida; order Araneae; family Nephilidae; genus Trichonephila; species Trichonephila clavata. The sequence goes on along the minus strand of BMAO01012102.1, from coordinate 5,171 downwards.
ATACCGTTTATTTTATTTTATTGTTAAAATAATAAATTACGACGTCAAATGTGTGTGTGTACTTAAGGTAATATAGATAAATTTGAAGCATAATATATGCTGGTAACATTAACATATTTGTTATGACGATAGCTTTTCGAATCATCTGAATAATTTATTCACCCAAAACTTTATGGTTTAAATAAATAAATCTAAATGTTGCAATAAATATCTACCAGTTCTATTGCAATAAATACCTAAGTTCCAATACAAAAATTTGAAATCGCTTGCAGTGACTCGAAAGAGATGATTTTAAATTTCGACACGTTGACAATAATTTGCAATATTTTCAAAAAGTTGAGGCATTTCCCGCATTGATTCTCCTAAATCAGTCTGAGCTGTACCACAGCAGAATGAATGTCTAACTAAAGCGTACAACGGCAATTTCTCTCCATGAAAAAAACCCTAGTTAGAGTTTTTTAAGACCCTTCAAACCTTAGACATGAAAATATTACACATTTATCGAACAATTAAGAGATATGAGATATTTTTACTAAACAGATTACCATGTGAAAAAGAACAATGCATTGTATAGTCAACAAAGATCTTGGATTAAGAAGTTATCGAAGAATTACTGGATTTTAGCACCAGAGGTACCTTCAATTCAAAAGTAGTGTAGCGTTGGATTTCTTTCTCGAAAATTGTAAAATTTTCATAATTTTTGTATTCCTGGGAGTTCCCGCGAATGATACGTGATTCAAATAATCAATGTTTGAAAGACTTTTAGAGATAAAATAACCAATTTCAGAAGCATTAATTGATATCAAAGAACAAGTAACAGCTAATGTAGAATTTGAAACTGAGTACAATTGTAACAGTCTTGATGACAGAAAAAATTCGCCTTGAAAGCTATGCAGTCGAAAAGCGACTTTGCTAACTGTGAAAGGAGTATTTACTTTTCTTCTTGGAGAATCGAACGAATAAAACTCAGAATTTGTTAAAAATATGAAATGTTCTTCAGTCCAAAAATTAGAGACGCATTATTAGTTTAGTTGGCTTAATGCAATACCTAAATGGTGGGAGAAAATATGCAGTTACTGTTCATATGTATATCTCCCGTTTACCAAATAAAAACTTTTGATTAGAGAATCTATAATAATAATGACAAATCATCTTTTGTGAGGAAGAAATGTCAAGAAGTGTATTCTCAGTGTCGAAGTGACAGGTCGATTTATAGTCCCTCCATAAGGTTTACGAGGTGAAGTGACATAGAGGATCTCAATCGAGACAGACTTTCTTCCCTGAAGAACCAATGGTGGTTGGAAACAAGACCGAGGGTGCCGGGTGTAGACCCGTGATCCTGCCAATCAGAAATTATTGGGGGAGTGAAAGATATATACCCACCCAGAGGGTTTGAAGAGATAACTTTAAATTATTGCGTGTTGTAATCTGGCCAGCCATAGATTTTACTTCGAAATATTGAGTGTACCAAAACGTATTGTTTTAGTTCAAAATATCAAGAGTTCTTCTAGAGGCTGAGGATATACTTCGAATTAGAGAGAGGTTCGATTTTTCGAAGGTTTGAATTAGCAAAAGCCAACTGTATATATATAATTTTAATTTGATCACAGAATCACATAAAATGTTCAGAATCACAGAATAACTTTTATACATGTATGGCTGCATTTTTAACATTATTTGTATTGTAATATTCTTTTTAAAATATACAAACCTACACAAATTGAAAACCACAACTTACATTTTATTTTTTTTCGATGACATTTTTTAATTACAATTCAACTTTGAACTTATTACAGTCTTCGAATATTTTAATGATTTCCTCCAAAGTTTATAATCACACAAAATAATTTATTAATTTCTACTTAAATAAATAACAGATATTAAATTGATGCGTGCTTAAGACATTCCATTTGGTGAAACACGAGTATGAAATCCAGACGCAATTATCCAAGCTCCACAAAAAAGTAAAAACTAATTTACATCAGATATTTCTTAATCGATATTCATTTATGTCTCGAATGATGGTAAGGCCTTACAAATCTTTCATGCAATTAGACACATATTTCTCGTCATTCTCTAATCGTTAAATAAAATACACATTTTATATATTTAAACTCATTCATGTATATCTCTAGATTATTTTCTTAATGTATAAAAATATGACCTTTTGAAACATTATTGCTGAATTATTTGAAAGACTTAGTCAGAAATGTACGAATATTTACATTCTAATTAATCTAATATTAGTACACATTATTAACGATTTCTGAAAAAGCAATTAGTAACTTTTCTGACTTTAAAAAACGCAAAAGAAGAAAAGAAATCGTATAAACTTTATTTTATTGGGCTGTTTCATAATTATTGGCAGCAATCGATGCTGGCAATTTTTACATTCCGTACCAACCGGAACAGCAAGAATGCAGCACCAACCTCCCTACAACATGAAGTGGAAAAGCCCAAATATTATATAAAGGCCGTCAACACTAAAAACATGAAGCTAGGTGACCTACGAATTGTGATTCAGCACGAGTTCCGGCTAGGACATTCGGTGGCTGCAATAGTGACCAACGTCAACGAAGCGTGGTTTCGGGAACGACAAGTGAGCGGGAAGTACGTAGTTTGTTAAGTTTCGTAGCGGCGATATGGAGATTGCCCATAAACCTGGAGCTGGTCGTCCAGTGCGGTGTAATGTAGATCATTTACGGCAGCTTTGTTCTACATTTTTATACTAACTCAGCATTTCGGAATAGAATTAGTATAAGACATTATAACAGTTTTATATAGAGCCCCCCACGCTTTTACCCCAATGACATTAATTTTCTCGTAAATCATTTTATCCTTATAATAAGAATAATTTTTTTTACTTTTTAGTTTGATTAACCATAAAAGCGCGCTTTTCAGTTTTTTTTAAAACTATAATTTATTACAAAAAATAAATAAATAAGAGTTCATTGTATACCTAGCTTTTTTGTTGGCTAGAAAGTAGCCAAAGTAAAACTAAGAACATAAATGGTAGCACACACATTCACGCACACAACCTCAGAAAACGAGCCAAACATTTTCATTGAACTGTTACGAATATAATATAATAATTGCTCCCAATAACGAGTTTGCCATATTTTTTAATTGCTTGATTTTTTTCATATTTTTCGCTATGGCACAAACTTAACGAATTAGTGTGACTTTTTTCGTTCAACATAGGGGCGTGAATTTATCGCTACTATTTCAATTGGGTACACATTTGGCACCAAACTTCATGCTTGGCGGCGATTTATGTCCTTAACAGAAAAATACACGATTTTCATATGCAAATGGAATTTTATCATAGAAAAATCTGAGGAAAAGATATTATTAAAATGAAGAGATATTTTTAAATCTTGTCTCAATGACTTTGTTCTATATTATTTAAATATGTGTGTAAATATTCTTAATATATAGACTAAGTTACAGTATATGTGATATATATATATATATATATATATATATATCATGCATCATCTATATTGAGAGTCTACATAGTTCATATATGAAGGAAGAAATGTGCAGCTTCTGTTGATTCAAGGGTCAGAGTATCAAATGGTAGGTCTGTCTTGGCTCCAAATCCTGCTGATTTTAGCTTGACATAATGGAATGGCCTTCACGTCTAGTGTGACCCCTGCCGATAATGAGCTCCAAATGTACATTGACCATTCTTGGTACATCCTCCCACCACGATGAGGCAATCAGCAGATCTTGGGAGGTGATTCTCAATCTCTAACCATCTTAGACACTTAGCATTGAAGATTATTAATAGCTTCCTCAATGATGCAATCAAGATTTATATTATATGGCAGTGAAATATCTGACCAAGCCGGCAGCGATATTTATATTGATACGCCCCAGGAAAAACTGTCTCTGAAAAAACGCAATCCAGATTTCTCCTCAGTTTTCAGAAGCGAACTAATAGCTATTGTGTGATGCAGGACTTGAGGTTATCCTATCTAAGAAGAATTACGGTGATCTTTGGATTCTCTCTCCGATACCCGTAGCTCAATCCACCACCTTTACAAATGGTTTATTTTTGGCGACAAAACCAGTGCCTTCATCCTACACAAACTGAAATATATATCGCTGAGCCATGATACCCATTTTCAGTGGATCCCATCTCATGCCGATTTTCGGCATTGAAACAGTGGACAAACTAGCAAAAAATGGCGTAATCTTCTAATTCCCTCCACATTTGTCCTTACCTATCCGGAATTAAACTCATTCAAAAAATCTCAAAATTTGGTCGAGTGGAGGGTATTTCTTACTCATACGTTGGTATGTGGGTTAATAGACCCGGTATGCCCTTAGCTCTCAAGTGGGACATGCTCTCAGACCAACTATCTAGTCTTGCCAGTGGTCACATCAAGTACCTCTCATTCTCAGCGAACAAAGAGATTTTCTCCATCTGTTCAAGATGTCAAGATCACCAGGCTTCTCCCGAACACATAATGCGTTGCTGGATCTCACAAGCAAAGATATCTACAACGGAATCCCTTCTTGTGGTTAATTTTTAGAGAGTCAACGATTTTAATTGATCTTGTCTGATTTTGTCAGACCCTGGAGGACTACCACCACCAATAACATATGTGAGAAAATCCTTACAAAACATCCTTACAAAAAGTATAATACTGTTAGATATAGTAAAATAACATGAAGAAAATATAGTTCTTTTTATCATAATTCGCCCCTTCACTTTAAAGGCGTTCTGCATTATACTCAATACAGCTTAGATATTCTAAGACCCTTTATGCCTTTTTTCCCCCTTCTTGCTGAACTTTCAAGATATGATTCTCAATACATGTGTGGTATATTGAATAAACCTTATCTTTTGAAAAGGAAGTCTGCTAAAAACTTGTTTTGGTGCTCCTTTAGATATAAAATATGTTTCTCTACTCTCTTATAAAAAATATCAAAACATTTTTTAACACATCTTGAAAACGGACACTGAAATTTTAGTATGAATTCATTTTAAAAGTTCAGTTCTTTTTTGATATCTGTAACATGTTTTCATTTAATTCATTTGTACTAAATACTTTATTTTACTGTTTAAATGTATATTATATAAAAGCTTTAAAGCGATTTTTTCAAATAATTTTTTCTTAAGTTATTAATTTTTCTGTGAAGAAAGTTATTTCTTTAATAGT
>BMAO01012101.1:0-20156 GCA_019973975.1 Trichonephila clavata | reverse complement strand
ACGTATATATACGTCTTTTCGAAGTATGATCTTTTCTGCGAATAAGATTATTTCGAAGGCTTTGGAATGCAATAAAATAAACTTGACAGTGTTTGCGAAGGATTGACTTATTTCAAAGGATTTGCTTATTTATATTCCTTTCTTACCTCCCCCCCCTTCCCAATACACCACATACGCTCACCTACGTGTTAAACATTGGCATTGGGAGATCGCGCAATTTTTAATCGGCATTTGTGGGATTAATTATAAACCGTACAAATTATCAAAATAAGTGTTAATTTTTGCATATATTTGATATATGAGAAGCCCATGGGGTCACTGGTAATTAATAAACTTGTTCTTTACTTAGAATTGTTAAATTAATAATAAAATGCATTGCGCTGTACTATATATGTTTAGTCTTATATCAGTGTAAATGTATATTTTTTGTCAGGATGTATTTTGTTTGTTTACTTTCAGTAAATTAATAAGTTTTTAAAATAGTTTTTGTTTTCACCTTTTCAATATGCTCGCCCACCCCCCTCGTAGGGTTATCAAGCCCATGGAGGGGGCGCGCCTCACAGTTTGAGAAACACTGGTTTACACATCCAGGTTGCATGTGTGTGTTGAAAATTTCTCCACCATTTTACCCCATATCATACTCATCTTTTAACGGAATATTAAGAAAATGAGAATTTATGGCCGTCCAATTCATCATTCTTCATCTATGCTTATCCGTTTAACTAATTAAAGGTAAGTTAGTTCATTCGAATAATTACACTTCCTTCCTCCCGCTGTTCAAACATCCATATATCAAGCAGTAGCACAGGATGAGAGCGTGGAATATTCAAATTGTATGCAAACAAGGTGTACGTCAATTTATTTCACCCTCTCTCTCTTGCTCTTTTTTTAAACTTTCCACTCTAGTGAATGCCGTTTTACTCGAGTGATGGTTAAGTATTTGAGCAGAAACAACAAGCAATTACTTTTCGTGACCAACATTTTATGATACTTCCTCGACATCATGTTTCGTGAAGATTCTTTTTCTTGCTGTGCAAGGTCGGAAATTTAATTCGGAAATACATATTCACAGGAAAATACTTTGTAGCAAGATATAAGTAATTAAAATTCTTTGGAGTAGAGGTCGCGGCATCCTGTAGTTGGTTGCCATATATTTCACGCAGTTCAACAGAAACGTTGACTCAAATACGAATTACTTTGTCTCATAAGAACTAGATGACAGGTTTTAATGTTGAGGGTTTGCTTTAGGCTAAGCTTGAAGAGATTTAAAGAATAATTCAAAGAAGCAAATCAAAAGTAGTTTTTTGAAAAATTTAATGTACTTATGTGATTAGAAGTTTTTATTCAATATCTCGATTCATTGTAAAAACTAAAATAAAGGAAAAAATCAAGAAATTCACATTTTTTTTTTTCCGTTTCAACAGAGTTTATGAAAAAACTTGAGATTTTTTTCTCTTATTTAATATATATATATATATTCTCATATTTCCGTTAAGCATAACCATATTTATTTTTTGACTGATATTTGTTTCTATTACCCCCTGAAAATAATTTAATGAAAGATAAAATAAACGCGTTTTGAAAATAAGATACTCGAGCTGCCGATTCTGGTTTGAAAAAATCAGTCTTACCCTCGAATTTAACTTAAATTCTAACATTTTTAGTTTTTTTATGAATTTAACTCTTCAATTTATTTCAATTCTTCGACAAATTTAAGATATGAATCCACTGTTCTCCAGTCATCATAGACATTTTAAGGCATGGATCAAGTGGATCCATGACCGCGGCCTCAGGGGAGTGGGGAGGCTCGTCTTGTTCTTGACTCGCCCTGAATAAGATCATAATCCGAATAATTTTAACAGTCAAGTGCTATTCCCGGACATATTCTATTAAAAACTGGAAATTTTGAGCTATAGCCAACTGACAACAAAGGCAAGAGGGGTATTATCATTTCGTCATGTCTAGGCCTAGGCCTACTGCTGTACACGATGATTACTCATTTAGTCAAAAGGAGGCAGTCAGTTGTGTGCCTATTTTTGTGGGTCGCATACATTTATTTGTTACGCATTGTAGTTTTTACGAGTATTTTACGTATGTTATATACTGTTTACTTAAAAGGGTCACAGGCAGTGACGTAACGGGGTACACCCCCGCATTGCCAGAGGCCCCAAAGTCTTCCTGAAGCCAAGCACCCTTTGTAAGCTCTGGCTTGGGACCCAAAACCTGACTTTGCAGGAAAGGGGCTTATATTCTCCGTTACGCCACTGGTCACAGGTAGACCTACTTTTCCATAAAAGATCAGGGTTTGAAGAAGTCTTGAAACGTTACTGTACCAATCACTTGTCATGATTCTACACAAGACTGTTGTATAATCCAAGTTTCACTAATAGAGTTCTCTATAGATCTAATAGTAACTCAAAGTTAGGCCATCGACAGCAGATCTTTATGCAATTCTTGCACAATGTTTGTAAATTATACCCATGTGCTGCCAGAGGCGACTATTTATGGTTTAGTGACTTTGATATTGGTTAAAGAGAATTAGATTTGAATAACCAGTTTAAAATGTGACTGTAGCTTTTGTTATAGTGTTCGGACTATCAATCAACGACTGAAAGTTTGCTGGGGACGCATCTGACAGCTTTTGGAAAATTTTGTGAGGCTTCAAAGTCATCATCAAGAAGTATCCGTAATCCCAAAAGAATGATTTAAATTCAGATTTTTCATTCAGGATTAGTTCAAAATGGTTAAGAACAGTCCATATAACTTCTTCGAACTTTTATTGATATGATTACAATTTCAGGCATGGCGAGACAACAGTTAAACACAATGTAGTTATCTTCAGCATTTAATAGTGGCTCAAATTTACAAAAGGCCTATCATCAAAAATATAAATCAGGAGTCGGCAACCTATGGCACGCGGTACAATTCTCAGTGGCACTCTGCAGTACTCTACAAATTTGTCAATTTTGAGTGGATGGAAGTTGATAAATTTGTAATGGACCTTATTTGACAAACATCTTCAAAACTATAAATATTTACGGAATTACAAAAAAAAACCCCAAAAAAATCACTTAGAAGATAAATTTATACAGCTATTTTGTAAATTATTGAATGTCATTGCTAGAAATGTTTAATTGTTTGAAGAGAGGAAAATGTACATGTACTCTGCTTTCCACTTTTGGTTCTATATATCTGAGTAAAAAAAATATTTCCTTATATGTGAGAAATATCTTAAGTCCGCAAAGACATTGTTCAACAACTGAGTGCTGAGAATCGTGTCAATTTGAAATTCACAAATTATATCCCTGATTTTGCGATATGAAAGTAGAGCTGGGAAAGCACTAGGTTCACAATAAAATCATTTATCTTTTTATTTAACTATAATGGGGGGAAATACTTATACTTTATGGTGTCTATTTCCTATTTTAATAAATATGCATAAAAATGCATAATATCTGTACAATTTTAATTATTTTTTTTAATTTTTGTAGAAGAAATAGTCATATTTCATACTGTTAATTTTTATGTTAAGAAATATATTTAAATGATGCAAAATCAATATATAATAAGACTGTAAACCTATATTACTGACCTCTATTCTCTAATTTTGTGTGCATCATCGCGGGAATCGAATTGTTTCAAAAATGCCCCCTACTGTGTGGCACATTGAATCATATTGGTAGATTGGTTTGGCACGCCACAGCTAAAAGGTTGCCAACCCTGGCCTATAGTGTTATTTTAACGCAAAGAAAACCAAAAATTTTACATTTAAATGTATCCGTTTTGTTGCTTGAAAATAGTTTAGCTACTTTATATGAATCGATGACAATTTTTTTTTGTGGAACAAAGGCAATTTATTTTAATCCAAAGTTAATGCACCCACTATAGAAAGAGCACAAGAATGTATACAATCAAATCACAACCTACCGGTACTTTAAACGGTTATGTTCTTGTACAAAACAAATATTTTTTAAATACTTCCTTCCTGTATACTGTTTCTTGGTAATTGGAGCTTGTTTTCTTAAAAATGATCGATTAGGTAATTTTGCACTTGAAACTCAGTCACAAAAGAAATCAGTGAAGCGTTTTATTAATTTTCCTCCTGAATACTTTTCTTAATTTGTTCAAAAGAATTCGAAATATGCTAAGAAGAATTCAGACAAAAAAATCGATTTTTAAAAAATACCTGAAAGGAAGAAAAGAGATGTGCATTTTTTTATAAAGATTTTAACCTTTTGCATATTGTTTAACTAAGAAGAGCTGTAATTGTTTGTGCAAAATTGTACAATGGGGGAAAAGTTGAATTTTTGTAGAAAAATATAATTAGATTGCAACAAATAGATGAGACAGTATTTCTATTAAATTTTTCGGTATTTTTTAAATATTTTCTTCGAATGATGTTTACACAATTAATACGGAAATCGGTTCTAAAATCGTGAATGTTTGATAGAGACATTTAAGACAAGGGTTTTACGCACAAATTCAAAACAACTTTTAAGTTTAACTCAAAAGAGTCAAAAGATTTTAATAGCACAAAAGATTTAAGTAGATGCTTTGAATTTAGTTCTTATTATGGGGGTAGAAAACTTGTTTTGAGAAACGTTGTAGGAGACTGCAGATTATATGATAAAAGGAAAAATTAATTTAAAATTAAATGTCAATAAATCATAATGAAAGGCGGAACCTGGAGATATACCTTTTAAAACTGGAGCAATTATCATATATCTTCCAATACATTGTACACCTTTTCGCAGTTATATTATAAACAAAAGAAAGGGAATTCAACACACACATACAACATATTTATTATTCACTAGAATTGCATTACTTAATTTGCTCTCTTCTGTAAAACTTGTGTTTGAAATGACAAATTTTAACTAAAATAAAATGAGCAAAAACTGTATTAACCAGAAAAGGGTTGTTTTTGTTACACAAGAAAAGCTTTTTTTGTAATATTGCCCCTCACGTTAATTCTACATCAACTGTCCCGTAATTAAATATTACTTAAATACATAAGTTCAGTACTTTAAAATGAAATATAAAGCTAGGTTTTTTTAGCAATTATTTTTATGAATAATATTCCTGAATAGTTTTAATTCAAACCAATTTTGATGAAATAATAATTAAATACTCTTCCACCTAACATTTAAGAGCAGAACACTTTCCCAGGTATTCAAATGTTCCAATATTGAAGAAGATTCATGTGCTGTTATATGATGCTGCCGCATTTTTCTTTTTAAAGTATAAATAGAAAATTTTGATTGGCGTAGGAATGGAAATATGAAGTGTATTTTATGCAGGGGGGGAAAAATGAAATGACTTAAGTAGATGCAATATCGTATTAAAAAGAATTTATTTCCTTCCATTCTTATTTTAATGAAGTCAAATTATTGACAATGTGATATTTTTCTATTAAAAAATGTCCCCGTAAAAATATTTATTTTTTTAAAGTATGTATGATATAGAAACAATGCTCTTTCTCTTTAAATTACTAATTTTCACCGATATTTAATATCTGTACGATTTCTTTTTTATATCAAATTTACTTCTAGTGATATAGTATTTAAAATAAATATAATGTTTTTTTAACAGAGAGAGAGAGAGAAATTTCTTTTTCGAAAAAAGTACCCATTAGAGTACTTTCTGGGCGATTCTGTCATTTCCGAATTGCTCTGTCACTGAGAATAAGAAGACGCGATTGACAAAAAGACAAAACATTGATTCGCTCAAGTCAATTAACCGAAGTGACCGTCTAAGAGGTTAATGGCTGAAAGAATAAGGTATTTGGCGAAAAAAAATCCCAGAAGTGTTTTTAATCCTCTTTATTTATGCACAAGCATAAAAAACCTGTTCCTTTTAGGAATTTTTATTCTAGCTAAAGAATATTAGTTCTCTGGCATGAACCACATGTAACTTAATATTGCCAAAGCAGGATATAATTATTTAGGTAATTTCGAAATGGTCTCTTTTTTTTTAACTTGATAGTTAAATTTAACTAGAATACTAAAAACAAACGAACGAAGTTCTAAAAAATCTCGATAGCATTACTTCTCTTTAAGTTGCGTAATATTTTTTGTGAGAACTTGTACTTCGTGACAACTGCCTACATTTACATTACTGATTGAACTAAAATTAATTTCAATAATTATGCTCTCTAGATATTTAATATCTTTAACTTTCAGATTGAGAAATATATTGATTTGGGTGATAATTATACGAGGGAAGAAATGAGTTGCAAACCAGAAGTAAATATTAGTAATGTAACTTATAGCATTTAACTTAAATCAGTCACGTCTATTTCTTCAAGAAAGAAAAAGTTTGCTTCTTTTGTGTGTAAATTGGTTCTACACGTTTCTTAACGTGTTTCTTGAATAAGAGTTTAAAGTACTTTTTTTCCATCATCTTTTCAAAGGAATTATCACAATATGGAATTCTCCCGTTTACATTTGAATCCTGACATTAAGGTACATTATTGTATTATATCATTATTATATGCAGCTTATACTCCGTTTTTTTTCCTACAAATTTTAGCTGTAACACAAAAATTTTACTTCATCGAATTATTTTCTAAAGTTGAAACGAAATGCAGATGAGTGGAAAAAACAAAAATTATAATTTGAAACATTGCAACGTTATGTAAGAGCAATATTTAGGAGAAAAATTGTCTCATAATGTAAATTTCTAAGATTTATGTTTGTAGAATTAAATTTTAGTAAATAATCTGTAATAGTTTAAGATGTAAATCCAGTTTTTAAAAATGAACTCATTTATAATTTAAAAGGCATGTACCATTAAACGTTCGTTTTAAATACCACAATTGTATTTTTCTCCAATTTCCTACAAATTAGTTCACTCTCTCCCTATATATATATCTTGTTTCAAATTTTCAATCGTTAATAAAATACTTTCTATTCATCCATTCACGTTCAAATACATTTTTTTTGAACTTGTAGTGGATGACACTTAAAGTTAATAGTTTTTTCAAATATTAGTTCATTAATTAAAATAAAAAATTAAATAAATAGTAACAAACAAAAATAATAGTCAACAGCATACATATAGTAAAGGAAATCGTTCGTTGTATCCCCGTAACGTAATGGATAGCACGGTGGACTTCTAATCCAAAGGTTGTGGGTTGAATCCTGCCTGGGATGGCCTAATTTCTGAGAATGGATTTCGTTTTTACTGTACTATTTTATTAGAATAAATTAAATTTAATTTTTGAATAAACATAACAAACAAACAAAAATAGTCCAAAACCCTACATAGAAAGGAAAATGGAAAATTGCAAGGAAAATCGCTTTCTACTTTGTCCCTTAATATTGTGATTCTGTCATATGTATATACATTTTCATATTAATTGTAACTATTTAATGAAAAGTAACTAAAATAAAAATTTTCTTTGTAGACCTAAGTAGGAATTGACTTAAATTTTATTTTATAATACTTGTTAATATTAGCCTGGGAATATAAAATACTATTAAATAATTATATGAAAAAATAATACAAGCACTTGCCTTACCGTAAAAGGCTTCATGTTATTTCATTTAAATTTTGCACGTCCCCCATTCACTTTCGTTAATGAAATATTATGGTGCACCACACCCAATATACTTGGAATAATATTTTAAAACGATACTCGTCTTTAAATTAGATTTTGATTAAACGGCTATATAGAAGGGAAATGTAAGAAATTAGTTCCCACGCCATATACGTTGTTATATTTTAAATAATAGGAACTTTTCATTACTACGTATCAAAACACAATGCGAACAACAATTGTATAGTTATCATGAACAGGTCATACAAATGAAAATAATGAACGTTTTTCTATAAAACCTTGTCAACATTAAAATTTATTCTTGCTCTAACGAACAAGTTCGGCAAGTTTTCATTTTTTATTTCTGCACCTTTACACCTCCATTTTATTGGTTTTACTTCCTGAAAGAACTCTAATTATAATCACAAATTAAATGTACTTCAAGCAGTTCGTACAAATATCTGTTGCAAAGAATTCTAAACGGAATCGCGTGGGAGTTGTCTTCCTGGTACGACCGTCATTTTGAACTTTTAAGTGTGCTGAAGATAAATCAAATAAAAAAAAGAGAGAGAGAAAAGCTTTTGATTACCGCTCAGAAGAATGCGAAACAAATAATTCGGCTTAAAACGGAAACTAGCAATTTCTTATGGCAACAAGCATGACTAAGCAAATATTTTACCTGGGGAAAAATTGAAAGCTTCCACGCTTCTTCTTTTGCATCATAAATATTAGTTTTGTTTAGAAAGAACGTTTTTTGGATAAGAGAAGTGTAATCAAATGTGAAGGAAAAAGCAAACGGGAAACATTTTATTATTGTGTTTGAGTATAACTTTCTAGTAAAAACGGTTTTCGCCATTTTTTTTTCAAAAAAGTATTGTTTCTTTCTTTTTTTAGAACAAAATAAAAGAAACATTATACAGGAAAGAATAGATTTATACTGTTTACTATTTACATTACTTCGATTTCTTTTTTGAAAAAAAATATTTCATAGAAATCTTTGAGCAGCATAAAAGTCATAGCGTTAAGAAATTTCGAAATTTTAAGTAATTTCGGCCTAACGATCATTTAAATGCTATAAAACGTTATAGTAGTTCTGACTTCCTTTAGTTAAAAAGTATTGTGTTTAAGTGATCGTCACGGTATTAATCACTTATAGGTTGTGTCAGATTTGTTACAATACAAAAAATACGTACAAAAGTAAAGGGAAATTATTTCAATATTAAATTTGACTATACATTTTTCAACAATCAAAATTTTGATTTTTTTTTTTGCTTTAATAGGTTATTATTTTTTCTATCTAAGCAAAATAGAAAGTTTTGTATAATTAGAATATTTAATTGGCATCATTTTAATGTGTTAAACGTGTTCGATTAATTTTCGTTTACTAACTATAAATAATTATCATAATTTCATTCATTTATCGACATGAAAAATCGTTTTGAAACATTCCAGTAAAATTTTGGAAGTTAAAATTACTTTCACAGCGAAGTGTAACTCAAATTTTTATTATGGACCTTACTTTACTTTATGAGCAACATTATTTTAATTTACGAAAAATATTGACCCTTATATCCTTAGTTTTTCTCTCTCTTTAAAATGCAGTAACATAATTTCATTACAAAATTTGTGATTCAATTTTTAATGTCACAAACCTCAACGCATTGAAGTGAAAAAAGAATAAAACTGAAAAATAATTGAGTTTGTAACTCGGGGAGCCAACTTTTGTTTGGCAAAATAAAAGCCCTAAAAACATCCAATTAGAACAAATGTTTCTCTTTTGTGAACCGATCTGCCTGAACTTGTGCCTTTTCCTTCATAGTATGAGTTAGACTCTAATTGTTTAATAAATGACCCTGAAATAGGACATTGTATTAGAATGTCATAAGAATACTTATTTATGTAATGACCTCTATTCCCATTCTTTTCTCAGCGAATCTGGGACCTTAAAAAGACCAATTTTGGAACAGTTGTACTCGGAATGGAAGGTTGGATGAAGTTATTTTATATTGTTCTCATATTAATTTCTCAATTCCACATCTTTTTAGTTGTTATCGAGAGAAATATATACATATGAAACAAAAGGGAATCAAAACTTATGTCCCTGAACATAGACTTGCAATTTGATAAAATAGAGGGTATATTTTTGCTTAAATGAGAGTGCGTGTGCAATTTTTATAATAAAGCCAACTATAAATTCATTCGCATACTTTCAATAAAAAAACAGCATGCAATATAATTTGAAATATCAAAAAAATTGTTTAGGTTATAATCGAAGGAGCTGAGAAGGCACAAAACATACACATACTGATAAAATTTGCATTAGACAAATGTATGTATAGAAATTTTAGAAAAAGAATATTTTACCCTTAAAGTTCGAGATATTGTTTGTTTTGAATAAAAGTTATGTTAAAGGAACAGCTGTACATCCGAATCTTATTTTTTACCGGCTAATCATGAATATTTAAGTAGAAATATTTTATATCATTCTAATGCTTCATTATATCATTCTATTGTGTCGCCAAACTTTTGGATCATCGCCCCCTATATAATTTTCGAAATCTCCATAGACCCCCACAATTGTAATTTCAGGTAATTAAAATAAAACTATATATTAGTCTAAATTTTTAATAAATCAGAAACAGTAAGAAAAGTAGCTACAGATTTTTTACTTCTTAATGACATGAGTGTGCCGGGTGTTTCTTGGCAAGGTTCGCTATATTGGGTTCGAAATTAGTCAATTTTAACCGTAAATCCCCTCGAAGCTCTACATTAAATTTATTTCTGTTTTTAGTTAAAATTGAATTAACGTGACTGAAACCGGCTTCAACCATATTCGAACTTGGAAACGCCAGCATAAATGGCTGAGCCATTTCGTAAAGTTTCACATATTTTTGCTTTATATTTATATTAGTCCAAAATTTATGTATTGTCAAATTTTTAATAAGTTTTTAATTGTTTTCTGATTTATTATTTTATTTTCTATAAAGAATTTAATATTAAGTCAAATATAAAAATATTTTAAATTTTTACGTACGCAGTTAGATATGTGTGATTTGCGTATTAAGAACTGTTTTTTCCTTCGAGTCCCAATAGACCCCCATTCGACCCCTTGGGTCAGATAGACCCTATACTGTTGTTAAATAGACCCCTAGGGGTCTATATAGACCACTTTGGCGACCCCTGTTCTAATGCCTCCATATTATATACGTGTGGTAGACATTTCTGTTAAATTATGTATTTTGTGTCCATTTCACGCAAAAGTTTTTTGAAGCGTTTAATATACAAACATTTAATCGTAATATCAATTAAAGGTACTTCGTCCCTCATTTAGGATTTTTCTTATTGTATTTTATTTCTTTTATAATTGATACTTAAATCATTCTACTAATGTGTTACAAGAATTCTTTCTTTCTTGAAGTTCATCAAAAAGTTACAAGTTATAAAAGCATCAATATACTTTTTTGTTAAATATTTTCTTTCATTTTTACACCGCTTTGTTATTTCTTAGTCCAGATTTCCTCCAGTTTGGCCTTACTAAAACGTAAAAGCATTCGTCAAGCTGAAACTACTCTCGACCTTTAAAATATATAACTAATAATCAACGCAGGAGTAAGAAAATTCAGTGAACATAGAACAGCTAATATTATTCATCGAGATTCCAAAGCCATAAGCAGTTATAGAGAGCAGTAATCTTTGTGACAAAAACTTTGGAGTTGCCACTAATACGAACATCAATGATGAATTAAACCCTGTAAGAAATCGAAAAGGACAATGCCCTTGATAAAAAACTTTTTTTACTTATCACTTAGAGAGAATTTACCATCGGTGACAGATGATTTATCTTTCTCTGTTTGCTTTTCTATTAACCCTCACAAAGGACTTTTACTCCTACATCTGATTCAACAGCTTATAAAGAATGGACGAGCTATAAAAATAAGAGACTATATTTGTAAAACAAATGCGTCGTTTATATTGATTTCATTTTTCAAAACTGCAATTACGAGGATATACCGAAAGGAACACGAAAGTGTTCATATTTTGACACGCCATTATTAACCTGTCTTGACTATGTTCGATATCGGACACTAAGAGCTAAACAACTCATCTGAAATCAATCAGATGGAAATAGCTTAATCGAAATTAAGCTTGAAACAATAAGTATTGTTCTGTTTCCTGTTTCTGAAGGTGGGGCTCATCTGATGAACTTTTATGTCCATTTTTGTTGCTACAAAAAAACTAAGATGAGCTATTAAGTGAAGGAATGGTTACATAAATGGTTAGGGTGGGTAGAACTTTCAAAGTGCCTCAATCTCTCTCGGAACATTTCAAACATCGCGAGTCTTTGTCGTATGACCTCCCCACACCATTTAGAACAGAGTGATCACATTTAGCCATCGCTGTTACCCGTTTGTGCAACAAAAGATTTCTCGTATCAGATGAAAAGTAAAAACGCGCGAAATGCTATTTCGAGGTTTACCATAGAAAAATGGCTACAGAGTAGAAATTAAATGTAATCTCTTACTCTACACAAGAAGAGAAAAAAATTTGGCCTCACCCTCACTCGCGAACTTTTCCTTGATGAAAGTGGAGGGGATAGAGATGCTGGCGATGCCTCTAAAAGATATGAACGAAACCATAGCTGAGGCGTTAACATCATCAAGTCACATGCCTCAAGGAATTGCGCAAGTGAGGTACAAAGAAACTTGTAGCGGTAATTGCTACTTGCGGTGTTACTAGATGTGGGGTCGGAACAGCATTTTTTTTTGGAGATGAGGGGATGGAAACATGCGAGCATGTGTCCTACTTAATTACTGGGGCTTTTCCCGATTGGTCATTTCTTTTCCTTCATCGCATTTAGAGACTTGTATCTAAGGTAACACGAAGGAGAATGGAATGTTTCTTGGAAGAAATTCATACGCTGACGATGTTTGTTTGCTGTTCGCAAAAGAATTACTATTCCTTAGAGCTTTGTATAAACACTCTCTAATTATAAAGCTTATTAAATACGGTAGTGTAATATAACTTTAAATTCTATTAGCTGTAACACATTCTATATTCATAAAAAAAATTAAAATTCTAAAATATTATGAAAATAGAGAGCCTTAAAAATTATTTGATAATGTTAAATCATAAAGAAAAAAAAATCAGCATTTAATATCGTGGAATTTAAATGCATTACTATGTAGATCCATTTTAACTAGCAAAGAATTCTTTTGAAGCAGAGTCATATGAACTCTTCCAGTAATATGATAAACGCATTCTTCAAACAAATGGAATATAAAGTGCATTCACTAAGTTGCTTGTGACTTTGTGACCAAGTTCCCGACGAATATGAAGCAGTAAATGATTAAATTTTCTTAAAACATCTTAACTTAAAATAGATTTGAATAAAGAAATAGTTCTCTCTCTTACATAAAATATTTTGTTTCAAAATAAAACCTCGATTGATTCTTTCTTATAGCTTTTGAATTATGCATACATGAAAAAGTTATTTTCTATATATCTGAATTAGTTCATTTACTGACGATCTTAAACGTTCTTCTTTCTTTTCTTGATTTAGTTACAAAATTTATAACATAATAATTAGTTATATTCTTCACTTAATAAAAGGCGAGAAATTCCCTTGAAGGATCAGATTTTGTGGTGTGATATTATTAAATGGGGAGGGGATGACTAATGATGAGAAATCATAGAAAATGAAGGATAAAAGTAATTAAGCAGAGATTAACTTTGTCTAAAAATAAAAAATAGCGTCAATTCAAAAAAATGAAAAGAATTGTGAGTTTTTATGTTCCTTTTTTTTCCTGATAATTATAACTCATTCATCGATCACTTTTCAGCCTGAAAGAAAACGAATTTTGGAAAACTACTTTATATATATGTATATACTAAAAGATCTTTTGATTTTCTACTTTTCTAAAGCTTTCCTTGATTTTAATAACAATGTCAGTGCCTGCAACATCATTTTTGAATGGCACAATTTTATGCACATTTTTCGACTTGCGGCTCGCAAAGTTGACAGTATAGTTTTTAATAGAATTTTATATAATCCTTCCTTGAGTGAAGATCACATTAAAAATTGTTATCAGAAGAGATTAAGAATTATTTTCATAAAATAAATGAAGTATTTAAGAACGTGGAACCAACCTAAGAATTGTTATTTTAATTCAAAGCTTACATAAACATGACATAAAATACGTATGTAAAAAACACAGATACAATTTAGGATAAAAAGAAAACTGCCAGGAAAATTTCAATTATTTGAAATCTCTAAATGGAAATAATTACACTATTTATGCTTGTCTATCTTGCGCTTTACACGAGATTTTACAGCGATGTTATAAGAGAGAATTAGCTACTCAATTTTTTTGTCACATCATACGAGCCTCAAAATGTAGAGAAGTACGTTGTATGGAGTTCATTGTGCATTTCCTTTTTACTGTTATACACAAAATATATTTTGTTAAGCATGTGAGTTATATAACGTCTAAAAATTTCTTAAACTAGGAAAGACAGAAGTATGAAACTCAAAGAATATGAATAATGATGCGCTTCATGAAATATTTTCCTATCCTTGCTCCTTCGATGGTTGTTCGTTTTCCCATTGTTTTATGGCATTGCCACCTTCATAAAACGAATCTTCTTTCTTCAATTTTGTCTCTCGTCTTTTTTTTATTCTTCTAAAAATGATTTATTTCCACTCGAATTCCTTAGGACGCATCTCTATATTTCTACGCAAAAGGTAAACAATAGCGAGGAATTTTTCGAAAATGAAAACATTTCTGTCGTTTGTCTTTGTAATTGGTTCGTGTAACACAGAAGAATGTACACGATAAATATTCCCCAAGTCTTAAATATTTGGTAAATATTTTTTTAAAATCGCTTTCTCAAACTTAACTTAAACAACAGAGGACGATGTTTTGATAGCTATCAATGTTTTACAAAGTCAACACATGTCCACTGTACCGATTGATCGCAATTCGAATTCAAAGTTTTTGGCGGGAAATTCAAAATATATTGAAACAGAACAGAAAATAAATCGAATGTCAGCTTCAGAGTTTATCTAAGTCACAAATAAGAAAACTTTTTTTTTAAACAATAAAGTCTATTTTAAATCTTTTAAAAGATCTTATCATAGTCAGACTAAAAAAATAAATTGGGAATGGTTTGTTCTCTAGTTGAAAGTTAGCTCGCCAACGGTGTGTGAAATGTTTTCCATGCATGAAATATATGACATGTATATAACATAGGGTTTTATTAAATTTTAAATAAAAACTAGCATAATTCAGAAAACAGATCAGTAACACCGTGACATTTCAATAAAACAATTCTAGTCAGGTGAAGGTTTAAATAAATAAAATGCAATGATTTATAATAAAATATGAAAAGGAAAATAAATCTTAACTCGCATGAATAGTTTTGTTTTGCATATGGAATGATTGATCGTTGTAAATACGAGATAAAATAACATTTATCTGTAGCGTGATATTGAAGATGAAATAAAACATTTGCATTTTATTGATTTAAAAACATAAAAATCAGAAAAGTCATATCGTTCGTTGACAGATATAAATTGGTATACAGCTATGAAAAATACCATCATTCCAAATATTTTATGATATTCTAAGAAAAATACTAATATTTGCACAATAAATTTATCAGCGTTTCGTTGAACTGGACCACACACAGGGTCACTGAATTTTATAAAAATTAAGCAGAAAAAAAAACTTTTCACACACACTTGGGTAATTATATAGTCATTTACTAGGAATATATTTGTGCATAAAATAAAATTTTAATATTTATATGGTTTAATATATTGTGAAAATTATTTAAATATTTCTATAATATAATTTGCTAGAACAATATAAAAAACCTTTTCATAAAATTGTTTAGTAGAATAAAGATGACATTATTGTATTTTTCATAAAAACATTATGAAATGAAATGAATTAAATTAATATCGTTTAATTTAATTCATTAAAATATCATTTGCTTAGAATAACAATTATATTTTAAAAAGGAATGATTTAGCATTAATGTTCTTTAATAATTTTTTATCTTGTTATCGTAAAAAGTTATAACATTACTTGATATTCAAGAATTTGCTATAATTTTAATACAGCAACTAAGTAAATTATTTCAACTTGTTTCTAAATCATTGCTCCTACTTATGCATAATATACATATAAATTATAATTCACGCATCTTTGTTATCGAAATAAGTTTGAAATAAGCGAATTATGAAAACAACATTGAAAAGTTATGAAATTTTAAATAATTGAAATAAACATTCGACTGCTAAAGGGGAAAAAACTGTAAAACAAAACTAGACAGTAGCAGCTATTAAAAGTGAAATAGAAAGGCCATTAACATTTTCATATCAACTTTCCAATTACTTCATTTTCATATTACGATCGTTAATGGCATTTATTGCACGACTGGAAAAAAATAACGCAGAATACGTTCACTTTCACCTGCGTATATTTTAAATTGTTCCTGACCTTCATCCAAAAAAAATTGTACATTTTCTCTCCCAACGTAGTTCATAACACCCGAAGGTCAACTCGTAAAAAGGATCATGGAACTATGAATGAACCGCATTAATTAACGAGATTTTTTAAAATGCGTATAATAAAACTTAGAGAGATGATTTTAAAAGAAACTATGTATTAAATGTCGAAAAGGACATCATCTTCAAATGAAAAATAGTTATAAAACTGCTATTTAATTTCTTAAAGCATTCTTTTCACTTAAAAAAAAAATCCTTTAGTTAACTTTTTGTTGAACTATTTAAAGAAATTTGTAATACTGAAGTTATTAGGTTTTAAATAAATTTTTAAAATTTATTTTTTATTTAGATAGTAAATAAAACTCTTAACATATTTAATTTATGTATACGAAAAGTAGATCTTAAATATAAAAAACCTTTCCTGTGTGAATAATATATTAGAAATTTTTGAGCATTTATTTCTAAAAAATAAAATCATCGACACGTATATATATATACAATTTTAAAAAATGCATACATGTCAAAATTCATAAAAAAATTAATGATCGGTATTATTAGAAAATTACTCAATTCATAGAAAAAAGCGATTAATATAATTATTTTGAAATAAGAATAAAGGCATTTTGTATTGAATGTAATAAATTATAGTTCGGAAATTCAATAAAATATAATTATGTAACAAACTTTAGCTCTTGCTGAATTTGTTACTAAAGCATAAAACAAAGCATACATTTTGATGCAAAACTTAAAACATGTACTCATTCATGATCACATCAAAATCTAATATAGCATAATTTATGAAAGATACAAATTGTCCTTGCATCCTTTAAAAATAAAACACGCTGTTTTAACATAATTATGAATAATTTTTCTTATCAAATAAGATTCTTCTGTAAATTTTGGAAGGGCATGTTCTCTTTTAATTTTTTTTTATCTCGTTAAACAATTATTTTCAAAGCATATATAAAATAATTTTTACAAAACATTTCAAGAAAAATTCTGATTTCTTTTGAAAAAAAGAAAGGATTTTAAGCAAAAAGATAAATAATAAAATAAACATTGGCACACCATTCTATCCGGCTACACCGAATATCAAATTCGTAACATAAAAATAAAACAAGCAATCCATTCAAAACAGAGAGAAGCAAACGATTTTTAAAAATTCCACTCACCTGCTTCGAAAGTAGAAAAGAATCCTTATAAAGCTTTGTTACGACCGCCTATTGATTCGCAGGATCCAACAGGTGGCCAGCAGAAAATCGTCTGGCATTTGAAACAGGACGCGGGAAATTTCACCAACAACACATCACGTTCTTTTTCTGTTCGATTCCCCACCGGGTTCCTTTCCTCTTTACACTCTCTTACCAGACTGAGGACTGACTTCACTTTCCGTTCTGGGCAAGGTAACTGGTTTTTCTTTGCTACACCGCTGGCAGGTAAATAAGGGGAGGAGAGATGGCATCAGAGAGGGCAGGTAAGAATGACGTCATCTGGGGGTCACCTAGCATCTCCTTTTCTTATGAGTGCACCTTTAGAGATGAATGTTTGTGGTGTGCGCGGTTCGGAATAAGGAAACAAATCAACTCAGCGGCACGTTCTGTAGGGTACTTTTTCTTCTTCTTTAACACGATTCGGTTATTACCATAATAGGGAAAATTAACCAAAATCGGATTTTATGAATCCTTTATGAGGTTAATAGTATTAAAATTGAAGCTTATATGCGTAAGCGAAGTTCTATAAATTTTACGAAAATGAAAAATTGTTTGAAAGGAGAGGGAGAGAATGGGATCTTGTAAAATAG
The DNA here is from genome assembly GCA_019973975.1 of Trichonephila clavata. Taxonomy (NCBI): domain Eukaryota; kingdom Metazoa; phylum Arthropoda; class Arachnida; order Araneae; family Nephilidae; genus Trichonephila; species Trichonephila clavata. The sequence goes on along the minus strand of BMAO01012101.1, from coordinate 2,303 downwards.
TTAAACATTGAAAAAAACATTTGAACATTAAAAATTATGAAACAGTGAAACATTTTTAAAATTATTTATTACCCATGCAATAATTTATTGAATAAGAGTTTTTTAGGTAAGTAATAAAAATGCTTTGAAATTAGAGTCTAAAAAATAATAATATTTTTTTATTTTACTGGAACCATTTTTTTAAAAAAAATGTATATTTTTATTAAAGTTATGTTATTGTTATCTTATGCTGCTGTATTTATTCTTATACATATACATGAGGAATACATAATTTGAACTAATATATTTAATCTTAATCAAAATTAGTACATCATGTATAGTTTAAATGAAAAATATGCATCTTATGTCTCAGTACAGAGCTAAGGAAGTTTATGAGATTATATTGTACAATTTTCTTGCGTAATATGTTATAATTCTATTATCATTTCAAAAGTAGTTTGAAATAAATATATTTAAAATACATATTAATTTGAAACACCATATAAACAACGACAGATAACTAACAACATTTTGATAACCTTTTACGAATCACTTGAATTTATTTGCAGTTTATAATTGCCTTTGTTTGCCTGATTATTAAAAGATGCACAACATCTAGAACCGTATTAAAATCTAGGAAGCCCTAATTTCCTAAGATACTTGGGACTTCTGTTATTCATTTAATAATCGATATTAAATTAAATATTCAACGAAAAACGCTAAAGCTCTCTCCTCCAATAATTTTACAAGACCCTTACACTTTGGTCTATAACTTAACTCAGTGGCGCAACAGCTTATGAGGGCCAAGGTCTACTGCGCCCAACTCAGTATACGTGACCTTAGGTCCTGAGATGCATGAGCAAATGTTCCGGTCAGATGGTCAATATGACGCGAAACCTCCAGTGTAAGTTCCCAAGCAAGTTTGATACACATTTATCGACCCTCTGAAAGGTTAAATCAACCTTGCCCAGCCCGGGGTTTGAACCTCGGACCTGTGGTGTGGAAGCGCGATGTACTAACCACTCAGTCCTGGGCTTCACGCTTTGGTCTATATCCATGTATATAATGCGATCCTGGTATATCCTAAGTACTGGTAAAAAGTTTATGAGTAGCGTTTTCAGTATATTATTCTACATAACTTTTTCATTTAATATATTTCGGATGTAGTATATACACTGCTGTTTGTAAAAAATGCAACACCATGAAGGAATCGTCAGAATTAAATGAAATTTGCAGCAAATATCAATTATAGGATGTTACGTAAAATAGTAATTTTTCAATGCATCCGCGCATACGTGGTGTAAGCAGCGCCCTCTGAACTGATGTTGAAAGCGTATAAATAAAGGGATGTAGCGTGACGTTGAAAATAGTTAATGATTATTTTTTGTGGCAAACGTTTAGTGAGACCTAAATATACCTCCACGACGAAATAAGGAGAAATTCCAACAACTTACGGAGTTTGAACGGGGAGGATTATCGGCCTTCAAGAAGGAGGGTTTTCCTATCGCGCAATAGGAGCTCGTGTGCAGTGGAATAGTTCCGCAGTGATGCGAGTTTGGAAGCAGTGGACCGACGAGCACCGAACAACTCGAAAAACTGGCAGTGGACGACGGAAGGTGACGTCAGCGCGCGACGATCGACACCTGCTCCACATGGCATGAGTGACCGTACAGCTTCCTCCAGGTAGTTGGCAGCACGTTGGTCTACTGCTATAGGTGTACTAATGTCGGCTCCGTCAATTCGTCGACGTCAGCTGCACCGTGGATTGCGTACAAGAGTGCCTTTATACAGAATCCCCCCTCACGGCAAACCATCGACGGCTGCGTCTGCAATGGGCTCATGAGCACAGTGCCTGGAAAGCAGATTGGCACCAAGTTGTCTTTTAAGAAGAATCACGCTTCAATTTGTGGGGCCATGATGACCGCATTCGTGTCAGACGCTATGCCGGTGAACGCTGCCTTCCGGAGTGTGTTATCGAACGACATAGTGGTATAACACTCGAAGTTATGATTTGGGGTGCGATTTCATATCATGGACGATCCAATTTGCTACGAATTGAAGGTAATCTCAATAGCAACAGGTACGTCCTTGAAGTGCTACAGTCCGAAGTCGTTCCTTTTCTTCAAGGCATCCCTGGAGCTATCTTTCAGCAGGATAATGCACACCCACATGTTGCAAAGACTGTTCGAGACCTCTGTTCAGCGCAACACATGCAACTTCTTCCTTGCCAGCTATTCGCCAGATATGTCGCCCATTGAGCACGTGTGGTATTTGGTTGGTCGGCCTCTCGCTCGTGATCCGCGTCTGCAGCTTCAAAAGACGAA